>VRLP01001140.1:0-148872 GCA_009660295.1 Lophius piscatorius | reverse complement strand
AGACAAAGTAGGAGTTATTGTTGGGAAATAATATCCGAAAAACAAGAGGTTGAGTTTATCATCAGGACGATGAAACCCTCCACCTGTGCCCTCCACCCCTTTCTTACAGCCCTAGTGAAAACTAACGTCTCCTCCATCAGTCCCCTGATCACTGCTGTAATAAACCAATCCCTCCAGGCCGGCTTTGTTCCATAATCAGACCACTCCTGAAAAAACCTACTCTCGATCCAGAACTTTTTGCAAATTACAGGTCCAAACTCCCATTCCTCTCCAAAGTACTGGAAAAAGTAGTTGCTGCCCACCTCCAGGACCACCTCAAATACAACAACCTCTTTGAAACCTTTCAATCTAGTTTCCGCTGCGCCCACAGCACAGAAACAGCTCTGCTTAGAGTCACAAATGACCTACGGATGGCAGCAGATGCTGGTTCACCTTCCCTCCTGTTCTCCTTGATTTGTCTGCTGCCTTCGACACAGTTGACCCTGGAATACTCCTACACCGCCTACATCACACCACTGGACTCACTGCCACCGGCCTAAGCTGGTTTCAATCCTATTTCACCGACAGAACAGAATACATTTCCCTCGGAAGTGCAAGGTCCCGGACACACACCGTTACCTGTGGGGTCCCGCAGGGATCAGTCCTTGGCCCCATTCTCTTCATACATATATTTATATTATTATTATTATTTTATTTTATTTTTTTATTGATGCTTTTACTGCTTTTACTTTGTAGCACTTTGAGATTTGATCCAAATGTAAAATGCTTTATGAACAAAATGTATTATTATTATTATAATTGTATATATATATGTATAATTATATACAAAGATGATACAAGATAGATTTGAGTCGATTGATATGCACCAAATTTGGACTAAATTGGACCAGCTGTAAGGAATTTGTGGCCCAAAAACATTTGTAGATAAAGGTCCCCCTAGTGGTAAAAACATGCAACTGACCTTTGTCAAAAGTAATCAGGTTCTTCCGAGCACCAAGATGTATCGGTTATAAAATCTGAAGATGATCAATGAAATGCAATAATTATTGAGTAATCGCGTAAAAATGAACAAATAAATATATAATTATATATGAATGTTGTATATAATTATCTATATAATAAATTCTAAATATTAAATATATGTATACAAATACATTTATAATGGACATAAATAAGGTTTTGGTTTATTTATAAACTACCTAGGAGTTGTTTTGGGTCTGGATAAAGATTTTAATTCTTTGGAGACATTGTAAAATAACAATTTTGGACTGTTTTATTGATTAAACAAAAACCTCCAGAGAGATTAACACAGTGGGGAACAGTTTCACAATTAAGGACTCATATCATTATGGAGATTAAACTTTCACTGGATTATTATATAGTATACTATACATTTGGGAGCAATGACACTGTTTATATACAACAATAATCCATTACATTATAACCATCAGACATCAGTGTTTTTCTGTCATAACCAAACATTGGTTACTGTGTTATCCTCGTATGTGTGTATTTTCTTACTTTTTCTGTTTTTAGGGTCACAAAGTGTTCAATAAAGTGCACAATAAGTTGACAACTATGTTCACTCATTTATAGTACATTGAAAAATCATCTTTTAATGATATCCTGCATTCCAACAACTTGAATCGTTCTATTTAATTTAGACTAAAAAGTAAACAGAATGAAGCATTTCTTTTACGAAAGACTTTTATGTTATTAGACTCTCAATATGTGTGTGTGTGTGTGTATGTATGTGTGTGTTTGTGTGTGTATGCGTCTATGTGCATGTGTACGTGTTTGTGTGTGTATGTATGTGTGTGTTTATGTGTGTGTGTGTATGTATGTGTGTTTATGTGTGCGTGTATGTGTGTGTGTGTGTGTGTAATCCACAGGGACTGACAAATGGGATGTGACAGACTTGTTAAACTAATGCATCCAGCAGCCCCTCCACTGAAGGCAGAGACCAGCATCTCTTTACTACGTGTCGATGAGATTTCCACAGACACACAGCTGGAAAAAGGAGCAGAAACGACTTCAAACTCCGATGAGCCGAGATCCATTAGTGTCATATTTGTGAGAGGATGTGCGTTGAAGAGCGTTCAGACAGTCAAGAGAGCGTTTCAAGTCAGTTCCGTACGATTTCCTGAATGACAATCTGAGATTGTCAAAAGGGGCCAATTATCGACGGAGCAAAACTGTGTACTTTAATTCCCTTGCTTCGTATAAATCCTAATTTACCATGTTTGCATTTTCTCCTGCCAAAACAAAAATGGATGCTTATGTTATAGCGGCCAAAACACTTACACGGACGATCACTGGCAGCTGAGGCTGGCTCATAAGTCAGATGCTAAGGCGCTTTCTTGCCCGTGACGATGAGGGTTTGGATGGCACAAACGAAGGCATTCATCACGCCAAACTTCCTCTCTATTCCAGCTGTTACGCCTAACGATGGATAAGCTAGTGAAATACATTTTTCACCAAATCCTTCTCTGTTCTCATATAGGACCAAACATTTTTTTTTCATGCCGATTACATCCCAAAGTCTGCTATGTCAATCAGTCTAATGGTGGTGAAACAGAGGCCGGCGTTTCATCGTCTCCATAAACAGAAACGACAGACTCTTTGGATCCGGCGTGCGTCTGAGGACTCACCGCGATGGAAAACCTTCAGCGAGGGTGGCCTGTGCGGCCCCCGCTCATCAACCAACATGGAAAACCATGAGCTGACATAGTGCTCACTCAGCACAAAGACAACCGCATTTCCTGAGTCCTCAAACCTGAACCCTCACACTGGCCTGCATTGTTGTTTCACATCTGTAAAAGTCCGTGTCCCTCCGCTCGGACTGGAACCGCTCCCAACTCCCCCTCCACTTCCACAAATCCCACTTGCTTCACCTTTTAGTGTAAGCGCGGTCATGCCAGGAGAAACCGCCGTGCAAATTTGCCAGTGGGGACTTCAACCGCCGGCATTTAATACTTTCACTTCCAAATGGGGGGGCAACCCCGGAGATCCTAAACCACCTGTCACGAAATTCATAATTTACTGTTAAATGTTTCACAGGGCTGAAGAATAACGGGAAAAAACTGACTCTGCAAAATGTTTTATGTCTGAATATGAAAGAATACATCAAATCTCTCTAGATGCATCCAGATGCCCACTATAATTATCCTTTTTCATCAATTGCTGTGGTTTCACGCACAATTTTCTGCAATCTAATAGAAGATTTACATGAGATGTGACCTAATACAGTCTGGTGTTTGCGTGCACCGTCGCATTTAATCAGAAAAGCTGTGTGACAAACGTAAAAGTGATGCTGTGCTGATCTCCGCTGCGCCGCTCTCACCAGCCTCTGTGCTTTGTGGAAGGGAAACGCGTTTGCAATCATCCAGGGCGCCGGCGTTGACGTCTAAAGAATGTTAGGAGAAACACAAAAACTGTTAAAACCATAACGGCCGACTGGACCTTTATAGTACAATAAATGATGTCCCATAATAAAAAATACCTTTGAGGTGCAATGTTGGTTCATCGATCAGTGGTAATATCCATCCATCCATTTTCTTCTGCTTATGCAGTGACAGCAGGCTAAGAAGGGTATTCCAGATGTTCCCTCTCCCCAGCAACACTCACCAGCTCATCCTTGGGGATCGTGTTCCGAGGCCAGATGAGATGCATAGTCCCTCCAGCGGGTTCTGGGTCTACCCCGGGGTCTCCTCCCACTTGGACGTGTCTAAATACCTCCAAAGGGCTGCATCCTAATCCGAGGCCTGAACCACCTCCACCCGGAAGGGCCCAGTCTTCGCTCCGAGCTCCCTCTGGATATCTGAGCTCCACCCTTTATCTCTAACGCTGAGTCCAGCCCCCCTACAAAGGAAGCTCATTTCAGCTGCTTGTATCCTTGACCTCATTCTTTCGGTCACTAACCAGAGCTCATGTCCATAAGTGAGGGTTGGAACCTAGATTGGGAGGGTAAAGTGAGAACTTTGCCTTACGACTCAGCTCTTTCTTCACCACAACGGCATTACTGCTGATGCTGCACAAAAACACCAGTCCATCTCGCGGCCCCCATTCCCATCCACCGAGAACAAGAGACCAAGATAACAGAGTTGTGATAGTTTGACTAATATTACCTGACATTATAGTTACTGGGGAGGAGTTCTGTGGTAAATTTACCTGAAATGCTAATATTAGCTTCAACATGATCCAAAGTAGCATTAATAGAAAAATTCTCTCCATGAAAACCCAGATCCAAAGTTACGGTCAGAGGCATCTGTTTCTTCGTTCACTGCTTCGTATAAAGGGAGGCTGGCGACTCTGATCCACTTCTGTTGTTGAGGGATTTAGTCTTAGATCTTAGACTCTTACAGCGTTTTTCAATTTTGCTCCACCCTACAGTTTATCCTGGCTTCATCGCTGTTTTTCTTGGACTTCTTTGTATAATTCATTATTTCTTACTTCCCTATCATCCAGGCATCCAATAATGATAAGTTCTTTGAGAATCTGCATGAAAAACAAACATTTATTCTGAGACGGCGGGGATGTACAAAAAGAACGCAGAGAGAAGATAATCTGCTCTATTGCTTAAATGTTACGATTTCTATCCTTTGATCGCTTTATGATAAGCATTCTACTAAACTCATTGTTTATTTGGAGTCTTGCTTGAATTAGGTTTTTCAAATAAACTTAACTTACTGTACTATCATCTGTATTTGCATAACTTTGGTGTTCATAACACCTAAAATAATCTGTATTCACTGTCAGTAACATTGGACCTGTTACTGTGTTTGAGTAATCTGTGATTAAACACATAAAAACCACATTTTTATCCTCGCCTGATTTTTAGTAACACCATGATACAAGAAATGTGTAACTTTTCTAAGAAACTCTTCAACCACTGCATCAAATTTGATAGAAATACTATAAAGATCAGTTCACAGTTTTTTGTGGGATAGAACCAGTTGGATAGCCGATGGGCCCAAAAGGTACCAAAAATAGGATTTTGACCCAGCATAGGGATTTTGACTGTAAAATACCACTAATATCCACTAGGGGGAGCTGGTGTTACCTTCTACCATCTTTGGCTGCGATATAACTCTAGGGTTTTATTCAAATCTAGCATTTAGTTATGTAAAAAAATAGAAAAATCTAGTTGTTTTTTTCACCTTATTTTTTATAGAATCTTTTATTGTATTTGATCATTTTACTTTATATTATATTATGTTAGAGTGTAGGAGTGTTTAGGAGTGTTGTTATTGGGTTGAATATTCTGAAATATGATGTACTCTATGAGCATTTTATTATCTACCCAGAGTCAAACTATTAATTCATTATTATTAATTTATCTCTTTATAAACTGTTGTGTATGTGTATTCAGTATAAGTATTTGAGTGGATTATTGCCCCTGACTCATATAATATTCATGAAATAGAATATATACAGGGAACAACTTCATCTCAATTACATGTCTTGATCAGAATTGTGATTAAAGGTAATTGACTCACAGCATTCTTAAGCTGATCTACTAGCAGTTACCCTCCAAAGTTTCCCTCCGGACCGCTGGCGCTCAGAGTCTCACAGCCAAAGATCAGAGGTTCTACTCCTGAAATAACCTCAACATATAGTCTTTAAATGGGTTTGAGGCCCCGTTTCTTTGGCTCGGAGCGGGACGCGGTTCAACATAAATATGCAAATCAGAACACGTTCCATCCCTCTGGATGTAGTCTTTAACGTGACATCATCGGTCCGGCACTTTTTTCAAAGCTGCACTCTGAATCTTCTAATCTGGTTTTCATCAGACCAGGATCAGATAAAGATAATCTGAAATAATAATGACCACAAAGTATGTTTTTTTTTCTGAACTAGGTCGACTGAAATGTTCCAAATAAACCCTTTTCTTTGGAAAAAAAATAAATACTTTTAGTCGAGTAAAACTGAAAAAGAAATGGAATAAACAGAATGGATAAATATGATTTAAAATATATGATAAAAAGGACTTGAAGCAAAGGTCTAACACTGATACTAAACTTTGCAAAATGCAAATGGAAATTTTTACTTCACATTGCGTGTCGTACAATGGTCTTATTTCACATGGGAACATTGCAAAATGTTGACTACTTACTGGATATGAAACCAGCTCAATGTATTACAGATGCCTGTACATGACCTACATAAGCAAACAAGAGCATCAAGGAGAAGACTGGTTATTCCTACAGTTACTCTCAGCCTGTCACTGGGCGGGATTGCCAAACTGAATATTATTTTTTTGTACTAGAGTGCACTGGATGAACCGATCTGCTCTCTGGTCTATTTCTTTACTGCCAGACGGCCAAGGAACATCTGGTTTATGACGTCAGTTTTTATGTTGGCCTTGCTACTGAACTATATTTTGCTGTTTGTTATTACATAGTTATAACATTACTAAGGAATGGAATATTTAGCTTGAGCTCAACAAAACTTCTCTGATTTAGGAGTACAATTAACCTTAACATATGAAAAGTACTAAAACGATGTTTTCTTTTTTTCACCGGCATCACATTACAGATATTAATCTTAAGAGATATTAAATATTCCTGTGTTCTATGGCGCATGCGTCTTCTCTCCATCGACTCTAAATGCACTGAAAAAAGGGAAAAGTTGGATGAAATCAATAAAATGACTTCAACTGTTAACACAAAATATAATCAAGTATTTTCAATTCAAATTCTTACATTTGACCAACTCAACTCCTTCATGTCAGATGAACTCAATATTAGGATTTTCTTCCATTAATTCAAATTAAACTTTGCACTAGAACCCAGTAGTTTTTCAATGACGTAACATTCATAACACCCGTGTGTTGAAATAGTACATGTATATTTGAATATTTAAAACCCATACATGCATGCAAACATACTTGCACTCATACACACGTGTAAGCAAACATACACACATCTTCCCACCTGTCAGTCATTCTATAGAAAAGTTGCTTGTTTGAGACTCCGACTGAGATAAGAGGGATCTTCCAGATTCTTCCAGCCTCTCAGTGGAGTCTGTCTACCTACTATTATAGCACTTTGAATGAACTCTGCATTCTTGGGACGCCAAGCACGTACGATCTGGCACAAAAAAATCACAGTTATTACCAGTGATATCTTTCATACACTTGTGGATTTTCTCCCAGATCTCTTGCATATTTGGACATATTTCCAGGGAACGTGGTGCAATAGTCCCTCTGTGTTCTGGCATTTCCAACAAGTTGTCTAATCGGTGTAATCTAGATGCAGTCCAGTAGTAGCAGTTTAGTCTTCTGTCCCATTGTGACTGTTCAAAACACGAGGTTCAAATCTTTCTCCAAAACATTTCATAACGCCTGTTGGAAATGAAGCGAGCTGCCAGAATATTTTTAAGATGAGTGTTCAGGGGCCCGTCCGAACATTCTAATACAATCTGAAAAATGATTTAGAATTCACACTGAACAACAGGTTTCTTATTTGTAATTATTGACACATTCTACCCTTGGATTAACTCTTATAAAAGATTTAGATACATTCAGTTCAAGTAGAGGACATTAAGGAACCGTCCTCAACGCCGCAGATCCTTCGTGTTAACGCCGTGACTCAAAACATATTTCGCTTTTGAAATTTCATGCCCACATAGAACTCGGCGTGAAGAAAGTCGTACACTTTCACTTGTACATTTCCGACACTAGGCGGAGCTTAATCTCCAAAACTTTTTTCGCAATCTTGTCCAAATGTGGTGCATATGAATCGACTCGAGGAGATTTATTTACTTATTGATCATATTTGACTCTAATAGCTCATATTTTATAAACTTTTTGTTGAAAACACTGTTTTTTAGGAGTTGAATCAAGAAAATCTTTTCCAATGCAGTGGAAGTTTAAACTAGTCTCCAAGCGTCGGTATCTCTCTGTTAATCCGTTGACGAATGTGTAACCCTTTGAATGTGCAAAATGAAAATAACACTTCCTCCGTTCATCTTGCGGCACCATTTCATCGCGCCACTCTCGCATTAAAGCCATTTTTATCAGTTTTTTAGGAACAGTGGGGAGATGAACTCTGAAACCTTTTGAGGCGAGAGATGCCTGAAGTTCCTTGGAAGTCTTCTTTGAAACTTTGGTGATTTCCTCAATCAGCCTCCGCTGTGCTCCTAGAGGAGTTTTGGAAGTTTGACCACTTCTGGGAAGGTTCATTATCGTTCCATGTTCTCTCCATTTGTAGCGTATATGTGGATCCCTTGAGTCCCAGATCCTTACAAATAGCTTCATGACCTTTCTTACCCGATGTGTTCCAAACACCGTCTTCCTCATCTCTTCTGGAATTCCCTCTGATTTTGGCATAGTGCGCTACTGGTTGGATCTCCGAGCCAACTTCCCGCCTCTGAAAATGATGTACTTAAGTGATGATGTGACTGAACGGGACTGGTAGGGATCGGGTCTGGGCGAGTCTAGTCCAGCTGGAAAACAGCTATTAATGCAATTTGGGAGTTAATTAAATGGAGTTTTTTAAGGGAGTGAATACTTCTTCACACAGGCCCTGTTGGTGAAAGACCTGTATTTTATGTTTACTCAGGTAGATATATGTTAAATGTAGTTCTGGATCCGACATGAGAGTACAAGATACAAAACCCCAGACTTAAATGTGGCATAGCATTTAGAGAAAATCGTACATTAAACACGTTACGCTATATGTTAGCAAAACAAATCCATCTTTCTGTCCTCTCCTTTTCCCCCTCTTTATTCTCCTCTCCATATCCCCCTGATGACTTATGAGACTCATGGATGTACAACAGCTCTGCCACCATCTCGGCGTCTGGAGCTGAGGTCTTTGTAAGGGAGCATTCCTCTGAGGTGACGCTTCGGCTCAGCCTTTTGTCAAGACCGGCAAAACAAGACGACAACAAAAGGCTACGATAAAAAGAAAGTTGTAAAGAAACGCTTAAATAAAGAAGCGACTAATGCGGTGATGTGGCGAAGCTTGTGTTGGGGAGAACAGACTCATCATTGTCTCTTACTAGCAGAGTGGAACCCTTTAATTTTGTTTTTTCTTTCTGGTTCTTCCACCAGCTCAGCGTTTCCAGCTGTGGAGATGTGCATCTTTGCTTATAGCTTTACAGCCTGTACACCACCACCGCCGTTTCATATTCTCCCATAAAGTCTGAGAGTCCTCTGCTGGGAACTTACAGGAAATCTTTGAGGGATGGATGAGAGGAATTTTCCCCGGCGCGCATGGAAAGCTTTTGCCGTGTCGTTGTTTTACGGCTCAGTTTCTGAGATATCTCACTCAGACACAGATCCATCACAGTCACACAAATCATTCTAGCCTTTGTAAACGTACTCAATTTACATGTGGCACTTTTTCCACGAGCAGCCTGTGACCTTTGAGTGCGAAACTCTGATCGCCCTGCGTTTTCAGCCCGCAGCCCTCTTTATGAATAATTGCACACAGACAGAGAGCACAAAGACGCACACACACAAACATCATCAACATCTGGCAGCCGTCTGATAGATCCATGAGAAAATAAAATCAACATTTCAGCCAGGCAAATAAAATACATTTTTAGCTGCAATCAAACTCTAGAGAGCATTCAGAGAGCGAGCACCCGCCCACGCCATTGTCACTAAAACCTGAACAATAGGAAAAATAGTTTCCAGGCGACGTCAAACCAGATTCACATTAGAAATGTGTTTTCAGCAGGCCCCTGACGGAGGACATGCGTGCATTTGTGAGTCCGTCCAAAACAGGCATTTGAAGTTTTTAATTGTGAAATGATGACAAATTATGTAACGACAGTAGATACAGAGAATGATCTTGAATCAAAAAAAAAGTAAATAACTTCATTTTTTACAGTTAGAGTATGTGGAAAGAATTGAATTTTAATGTGAAATACAAAGTTTCCGTTAAAATGAATGGAAAAATACCATAATGTCACCCGCAACTCGTTACCGGACCAGTATTAGTCTGTCTAAAACTACAAATTTTGCTGGTGTGAAAACTTAAATTACCAACTTTAATCATTTTGCAAGAGCATACCATAATTTCTTCAGAAATAAGATTGTAAAAATATGTAGATTAATGACCATGTTAGATATAATAGATTGTCTTATATAAAGAAACAGAAAATAACTTCATTTTTGTGGTCAGAGTATCTGGAAAGAATTGAATTTTACTGTGAAAATATTAATTCTGGTAAGATTAACAGAAAAATCGCATAATTTCACACGAGAGTCATTACCGTGAAAATATTATTTTGTCTAAAATTACAAATTTTGCTTATGTGAAAACTTAAATAACTAACTTTCTAGAATTTCTAAAGAAATAAGTTGTTAAAAATATGCGAAATAATGTTTTTAAGGTAAAAATAAAATAAAAAGTCTGACTTCATTGTAATTTTACGTGCTGTTAAACGTAAACAGGTTGTTGTTGTATTTGTTTTTTCATGGTTATTAACCATAATGTCTTGCACACAGTCACCGTATATTTATGGCAGAATTCTGGTCCACACAGCTGCCGGTACTTTATTGTAAATTACACAGATTTTTTTTTTTCACAGTGCAGCCTTAACCTTATAATATTGTGCTATTAGAAAGTCAAAGGATAATTACAGTACATGGAGCGTGTCCACACATTTTGAGTGACATCACTCTGGATCAGGACCAAGGCATGACGTGAACTACTCACCGCAGCGTTTAAGCAGAATCTGAAGCCGTTACCAAACCTACTGGGGTTTATTGCTGCAGACGAGAGGCCGGCCTCCACTGTGGAAAGTAAAGGAGTTTAAAAACATACTGAAAGAGTTGAGCTACGGGGTAAAAATCCCTCTTTTGCATGAAGATGGGTTGAAGTGGGTGGTGAAGTCTGGTGCTGCAGTTCCAATGAGAGCCACAAGGTCACAGCTCTGGCGCTGGTACCGACTGAGGTATGGAGACGACCCAGGAGTAGTAATATTCCAGTCACCACAGATAATAGGGACCACGTTAACGACTGCTGGGACATAAGCTGGACTGAGGCCACAGAGGGCTGCTTTCAACCAAGGCAAGAATGTGAATTGAAAACTAAATTATAATCCGGCACATAATGGGTCGATCATCATGTCCGGCTATTTTTACTTTGATGAGCCTGTTTTTACTGCTTCCAACAGAGGGGTAATGTTTTGCTGATGTTCTTTTGTCTCACTGTCAGTAAGATTAATCATTACAGATCATGGCAAGTCTTTTCAAGAGGTACAGTATGGCTGACGGAACTGTGGGATGGATTTTGGTGGTGATCCAGTCCATTATGTGTTATGTGTTATTTTTTTTTGATTATTGATTATTCACAACCCTTTGTGAATCATAATATTTCTCCCTTAATGGATCATTTTTGCTGCTTGGACAAAAACAATATAATGATATCCGTATCAGATGCAGCACATATTCAGTCTGGTCTGGATCCTCGTAATCTTCCAGATCTTGTGGTCCAGAATGTTGAAATGTTGAAATAATGAACGATAAAGCTGCAGACTGGAACCGAGATCAAACTGTGACTGAAATAATGCTCATCTTAGTGGCTTATTTTCGATCAGCCTTCACCAAATCCTGTCTAAAAACTATGATTAATCACAAAACCAGCTCTGACTCTCCTTGAAGGAAGTAATGACACCAGAGAACCGAAATGTTCAAATACTCATAGCTATACTCGTGTATAAGTGTGTAAAACACCTCATGTGGAAGTAAGAAAATATGTAGTATATAAGACTACAGTAACATCAAAGCTTCTAAATCTATCTAGGTCTACGCTGTTGTCCCCGACAGTAAGGATTTATCCCCAATCCCCTGCGTCTTACAAGCAATCCCCCCCTGATGGAACTCCACAAATTAAATGGGATTCATTAATAATCTCAAACAGTCCAAATTGACTCAACCTAACTATTTCTATGAAGTCAGCAGGATGTTCTAAGATCAGATCCCATAGTGACCCAATAATGAAGATTAATACAGTTAACTGGTTTTTCTGAGCTCGGTTATAAAACAAGACAGATTTCCTTCTGTCCATTCATATGAGCTAACTTTAGATAAACAATTGGACTTTTGGTTGGGAAGTCATGGTCGAGAAACTGGGTTTTCCACAAAATCTGCCTCTAATAAGTCAAATATTAACTATTAAAGTGAAGTAATATAAGATAGATACAAGCGAGATCTCCTTGTGATCATTCTTATGAGCCACTTGGAGAAAATTGGACTTTTGTTTGGGAAGCAACAGTCAAACAACTGTTAAAATACAAGTAAAATCTCCTTAAGGCGTTTTTTTATAAGGTAAATTTGGACTAAATTGGATCAACGGTGAGGAAGTTATGTCCCAAAAAACAGTGTTCATTATATAAAAGCTCCCCGTAGTGAAAGAATATGACATAAAGCAGACAGATCTCCCCCCACAACCCCAAACAGGATATGCAGTTACAGATGATGAATGAATAAACTTTGAGAGCTGAAGTTTCCCCTAGTGGCGAAAACATGCAACTGACCTTTGCCGATGTCAATCCTGTTCTTCATTGCACTAAGGTCTACGTGGGTACAAAATTTGAAAATGATCCATGACATAGGTTTCGCATTATCACGTTAACACGAACGATCCGCGGAGGACGCGGCGGCGAGGACGATTCCATGACAGCAACGTCTTTTCGGGGATATAATCACCTCGTTCTGTCACCAGGATCCAACTGTCTTCAAATGTTCACTAAAAATATGTTCAGAACATTCAGCTTATAAATACACCTATAGAGCAGCAGTGATGTCGTGATGACCTCTGACCCCATTAAAGGACGTATTACTGATGACCTGTTGATGCTGTCGAAGGAGGGAGACGCAGCAGCAGGCCGATTCAGGGCCCTAGACCGGACCCTGATGTAAAAGTAAGGGATCGGCTCCAGAACAAGAGTTTGACTCAGTTTTAATAAAGGAAAATATGAACCGCATGAAAGAGTGCACAAAGGGAAAAGGAGCGGTTTCTGAGAATCTGACAGATGTTCCTATTTCTCCAGTTGGACGTTGCTTAAGATGCCGTGCCAACTTTGTGATGAACTTACCTCAAAGAGTGGATCGGATCGGTTCTGTTGAGAGACGTCGATGCAGCTTCATCGAACCCTAATTATTACGAAACCAGCAAAACATCATTTATCCTATGGGATACCTAAACGATTCCATGATTGAGTCGTCTTCAGCATTAATCTGATGCACAGCAACTTTTCTGTAGTCCTGTGATGTGTTCAGGGGCTGTATGAAATTACAGTATTGGCTAAAGTTTTGTTTAGTTTTTCTTGTGTAAATATATAAATGATTGAAAAAATAAGTTGTAAACAAACATAAACAGAAATGTCTTCCAAGTGCATTCTAGTTCTTTGTTTTTTCTATTTCTTTTTCTTTTTTTCTTTCGAAAAATCTTTGGAAAATTCTTTATAAATTCCCTTTGTTATTATTTTAAAGGGCAAGCCTTATTTTTTTGTTATGTTGGACACATTTCTTATGTCTGTGTGTTTTATTAACTTAAAAAATAATGACTGAAAACTATATAAATGTATATATAATACAATAATTTAGTATATGCTGTATATTATTATTATTATTATTATATATTTTTTTAATTCATATTCTTCTACTTTCAAGTTCAATCTATTTTATTACAATGCCGTTTTCATCAAGTATTTTAATCTCTCTTAATCTTATGTTGAAAGGTATTTTGGCAACATTTGAGGTGACGGTCGTCATTCTTATTCGCCGTGGCTGAACACATAAAATTCATAGTCCACGCATAAATGTAAAGTTTGTCCTTATCTACTCATCGCCATGCCAATGAAAAGCAAAGTCGTAGTGTCCTTATCCAAAAAAATGTCTGGATCTTCACAGTAAAACAATCAAAACAAGTGACGTATTCCAAAAAGGCTTGTATGACATAATCCAAGACTCCAAAAGAACCAAGATTCTAAACTGATTTGAAATTCTGTTGATTTCAGCCTTTTTTTGGTGTTGAATTCTTCCCTGTAGCTTCTCAAGCTAAAAGAGCACAAAGACATTTAAATAGGACTTAAATTCCTGGTTGAAAAAGAAGTTATTATATAATTATTATTATTATTATTATTATAGTATGATTATGGAAACATGCTGTCCTTACTTAAAGCAGGCACAGATTACAGGAGAATCCACTGGGTTTAAACCCAATTCATGGTTCCCAATGATGTTTGACCCAGATTACCTGGTAGTCTGAGGTTCTAACAGATCATATTATATCCGTCTCATCTAGACAAAGATAACAAACAAAACAATACAGGAGTGTCTGGATGATTCTCAAACGTGTTTTAGAAATGAAGAGCATTACTTCAGCACATCCTCATCCGGACCACAGCAGCCAATGAGAGACGATGTTATAATATTTACGTTTTTACATGAAAATGTTCACGCTATAACGTTGTAAATAATTTTCACATTATAACGTTTCCCTGCTTTATGGGTTATAATTTTTACGTTATAACGGTATAAGTTTTTACATGGTCATTTTCATGTTATAACTTGTTAGATCATATTCACCTTATAACGTGATAGTAAAAACGTGAAACGTTATGAAGTTATAACGTGAAAATCATCATGTAAAAACTTGGGCATTTCTTGGAGATGATTACATTTTGGTGATGCAACTTGTTTCTCACCATTTAAAAGAAAATAAAACTAGCACGAAGCTGTCGTCCCAGACAGCAAGGGCATATCCCCGAAAAAGCCCCCAATCCCCTGCATTGTACAAGCTTTAACAAAGCTACCTTTTATAAGCGCCTCAGCTATCCTCTCAGAAGCTGTGTCTTTTTTTTCTTCTTCTCTCCACTTGTAGTTCCCTCGTTTAGCCAGCAGAGCTGATAGCATAAAGGACAGAAAGGAGCTACAGGTTCAAAAACCTTGATGCTAAGCCAGATGTAAGTGAATGTGGCAACGAAGAGAAAAGAAGAGATGAGACGAGGAAGTACGCAAACCAAAATGAGATATCTGTGTTTCGGAGCCAAAATAAAAAAGATGTACGGCACCGGCAGCAGCATCTGTACATTATTTACTGTAGCCTACTTCTGCATTTTATTATCTCAGTCTTCATGACGACTTATTACTACCTCTGCCAAGGAGGTTATGTTGTCTTTAACAGAACATAAATAACTTGGGTGCACCAAAACATCTGGAAGTAAAAAGATATTCAACCACCAGTGAATGTGTTCAGGCAAAACTTTTATTTATCAGCTGCCTGCAGATCACAGAAGAAGAACAAAAGATCAATGCAACAAATTTAAATTAGTTCGGTTTTTTAGTTATTCAAGCCGCTGAAAGTCATCAGCATCCATCATGAGAGCGGTCAAAAACGTTTGGTCGGTCTTGATGGAGTTACTTTGGCTGTTTATTTCGGTTAAGGCCTGAATTTATATCAAGGCCTCATGCCTGAGCTCAAAGGCGTACACCACTGCTGAAAAAAAAATGATAGGAAAAGTCAGTTCCTGTTTGCTCAGAACCATCTGGATACGGTTATGGAAAATGTGTTGAGACGAGAAAGAATGAGGCTGAAAAGAAGACCCTACCAACGGTGAAGCACGGCGGTGGATGGCTCATAGTCTGAGGCTGCTCGTCTTCCTCGAGTATTGGAAACATGCAGCGTAAGATAGTTTAGATATATAATGTTAATATTATTGGGTAGGGTAATGTTTATATTTGATAATGCTTCGTCATGAATGGCGCTAACATCCAGTATGAAGTCAGTAGGGTAGAATTGACCTACTAATGCTAATAATGCTAATCCTCAATCAGATGTTAGCTGATATTTGTTTAATCAGTAATGTTTATATTGGATGATGCTGAGCTTCAACCAAATAATGTAAATTGTTTTAAGGCTTGCTACTATATTTGATAACTCTTAGCATTAAACAGAAATAACATTATTTACCGGCATTGTTTATTTTTTGATCATTTTAACCCTCAATCAGAGCTAACATTAGCTATTGTTGGGTTGGGTCTTTTTTTTTGTTGTTGCAAAAAATACACGACAAAAACAACTGTATTTATCTTCATTATTGAGTCACTCTGGGATCTGATCCTAGCACATACTGCTGAGTTCATAGAAATAGTTAGGTTAAACCAAAATGGGGTGTTTGAGATAATAAATGAGTCTTGCTTGTATAATGCATGGAACTGGTGGCTTCTCAGGGATTTACAGGGTCGACAGCATAGGCTTGGTTACATCCACGTCCACGACAGCCATAATACAATAATACAAGATAAAAGGTAATATTTTGAGGCTATATCTATCCAAACACTGAAAATCATCCATTAGGACGAATGAGATGAGGATTATAACTCTTAGAAAATTGAAATCTGCAGCCCTCAGGTCAGGCTGCTGAGGGGCGAAGCGTCCCGCTCTCAGACTGTGAGATGTTTAAGGTGGCTTCAGGAGACAGGTTGAGTGAGCTGCGATAAATCTCAGAGCCCACGGTCATGTTCTGGTCGCAAAACTGCCATGTATAACTAACGATGATACTGAGAGCACGTATTTACAAAAGTGTGAAACAACTCTTTCTAGCAGTTAAAGTGCGAGAGCCGCAATACGTCACGTCCATAGAATGCAGTTAAAGCCTCGTCTGTGGAAACATTGCTACCTCGGGCTTTCTAGCCTCGGATTTGTGGTTCTTTTTATTCTCATATTCCACTGAACGGGGCACATTGACCTATTATTTTAGGATCAGATGTCTGCATGGCCATAAAATGATGTTTATCACATTTTGCTTTTCATTTATCAGTAAAATATATTTGGCAAAATGATTTAAGAAGCGCTGCAAAAGCATCTTTCGGGGAAAAATCTGCCGCCTGAATCTATTCTAGGAAAATGTTGGTGAAGCACATAGATGGACTATTTAGCGGTTTATTGGTCATTTGGCTGCCGTATGGTCTGACTTTTGGTGAAAGCCACATACAGTAGTAACGCCATGGGAGGCGGTTGCACAGCTGTGCCACTTTACAAATATATTTCTCACTTTGGATGCAGTTTTTTGACCACAGTTGGAAAAAGAGGACCGACACAGCTGAGGATTAAGCAGAGAATTTGACCGACAATCCAGCAGAAAAAGGCTTCCAGTGTGGTTATAAATCAAAATCATTACCAGCCATCTGAGAGTCAAATAATTTATTGTTTTTTTATTGAACTACTTGGCCGGGCTCTTGTGAATGGCCTCATTTCCACGAGCAGGAAGACATCTTTGAGACTGGGTATTATCTAACAAAACACACATGACCTCATTTCTTACACCATTTCAATAAGTCACAATTCATTTTGAGTTCCATTCTGGTTCGGTGTGAATAGCAGGGTGTCTGGATGTGAAGGAGGGTGAGCCTTTAAGGTCGATCTGTTATTCTCTAGCTCCCTCTAGAGGGTCAAAGTTGCACTTGCACCAGATTTTCTTCCAGATAGGAATCGACACACCCCAGTTGCAAAAAAAACTATTTAACCTCCCTTTTGCCTTATGTGTGAAAGAGGGTGCTGATGGGTGGGGGAGTGACAAGGGAAATTGTTTGGATGGTATATCTTGCTTTTATCAGCGGCGGGCCATGGATTCCCCAACTGGGCCTTCAGCACTATTCTCCCGCAATTACGCTGCCCTCAAATACCTTCACACACTGCTGTCAGACGGTTAGCCAGCCCATATTCAAAGAGAAAGTAATATTTATCTAGTGGAATAAAGTGGTTGAAACGAGGTTTAACATCATCATACGACCACCAGGAATACAAAACGCCATCGAATGTAAGAAGGATTCAACAGCTGGCATCAAATACCCGCTATCAGGCACAAGACTGAATTTGGACCTCAATCACACAACAACACGCGGCAAACATCTTCTGGGAGCAATAATCAATAAATATTCAAGATACTTCAAATTTCCTCTTCTTAAGCTATCGAGTCTGCCCTCCTTTCTTTCTTTAAAAAATATTCCAATAACCCGGATGTAGAGAACAGCAGTGCGTATCACTTCAATTATAAATTCCTTTTTCCATATGGCATAGAGGCCAGTGCTGCTGGTACGCTGTTAATAAGTTTGAATGTTTTGGAAAATTAATGCTCGGCAGGAGCTGAAAGGAGACGGAATACGGACGCAGGAAGAGGCTGCCTTAAAACACAACCAGCCTGCTTTTGGGCCTGCTAGAATCCCCCGGCTTTTCAAAGAACACACCCTAAATGGCAATCCGATATCTCATTGGTTTAAAAACATGACAATCAACAAAATCATTATTTGAATGCAGAAGCTTTCACTCAGGAAAACTTCTTGCCCCACGCGGACGTCTCAGCCAGAGAACATCGGATTGGATAAAACAAAAGCTAACTTATATGAGCTCCCTGGAAGCAATGGAATGAATGGAACGGATGGGAATAAACTATTCAAATACATGAAGTCTGTATCTAAATATTAATTGAATCATGATTGTTTTTAATTTCCTGAAAGTCTGGGCTAGCAGGAGGCCTTGCTAGCCTTGACGACTGATTTTTATAGTTCTTGTTTCCTCTATTAATGTCTTGTGTGAATGGGGGTGTCAGGGGCTAAGGGAAAATGTTTTTGTTTTAACGTGAAAAACTTTGTGTTACTCATTTTATTTTATGAAAGTGCTATATTTCATGTTTTTACATAATAAATAAGGTTTGATTGACTGATTGCCAGTAAAATTAGGATTTTGTTGATAGTTACATTTAACCATTTACTCGGCTTTTCAGTGAAACAAATGCAAACAAATGATAAAAATTACATTTTACCAATAAACCTAATACAATTGAGCAATTATGTAAAATTGCAAGATGGTCCACCGCTGACGCATAAACACTCATAAATAAAAATCATACAAGACATATTAAGACTTGAATGATATAAATATTCACTTGATTCATTGACTAAAGACACTTAACATCAACTTGTTAAACTGTTAACATCAGTTCTAAAAATGGAAATGTTGGAAAAAAGTTCTAAAGTTGTACATTTATGTTGCCAGTTCATTGGCACAACTTTAAAAAAGCCAACAATCAAAATCATGTCCATCGTTGTGTTTTTGATCCGTCCCCGCGGGGAGATTTTGTTCTCAGCATAACGGCCGTGCACAGACAGAGCGAAAGAAAACAGTGGCTAACTGTTAAACTGAGTTTAAACGCAGGACCATGACGGTTCTTTGTGGCGTCTAAGAGGGATCGTGTCCAAAGAATTGAACTTTGACAGTTTACATGGAAACAGTGAGGGTGGTACCATTCTCCCATAAGTACGCATTTTCATTTTCAGGACCCCAAAACGCCATTGTTGTGTGAACAAAGATGTCCAAATGCGTCAAAAGGTTTTACTTTCAAGCAAATATTCTCTGCAAACGAACTCTCAAAAAATATTTTTAGTTTGTCATCAATGCAGGTGGACTCGTCTGTGGTAAAGTGCAATTGTTTCAATATCTTTGATGAGAAATGATTTTATTTTCCCATTATGGCAGAACACCACATCACATATCTTAATTAAAAATGTGAATTAATGTTTTGTTGAAAGACACAGAAAACAAATCAGAGCCAAATCAGCGTCTTTATTTTACAAACGCATTATTCTGTTGACATTTTTTTTATATATATATATATATATAATAAAAAAGCAATTTACAAGCTTAAGAACCAAAATGAAGCAGCACAGAATGATTATGAGTAAAATATATAATTTGAATAAATATATTTTATTTCATGCTATAAAATAAATTCATAAATGGTAATAGATACAACGTCAGCCCTAGCTAGCTTCATTTACTTCATAGTTGTACAAAACAGTAGAGTTCTGAGGTTCACAGTTGGGTTTGTGAGGTTGTTTGTAGAGTGGACAAAACGGGAGACGGGGGGCGCTCTTGCTACCGCGGTCCGGCTCGGGGTCTCCGGTGCTCCTCGAGCTTCAGCTCTGTGGGAGATTACGGGCTCATTGGGAGGCTGAGGCAGAATGTTTGGGACCTGTCACACGACCTGAAGTGAAGTGCACAATTATACTTGGGACATTTGAAGCATGTCCAGAGAGACCACGTTCAACACTACGTATACCCTGAGTTCTAAGTGTTTTGCCTTGTCACCAAATGAGCCAGACTATACAGTGCGGTATCTAGGGGTTTGCTCGAGTGAAAACTATCTGAACAATTACAGTCTCTGCGCCGGAGGAGTTGAAGGAGACCCCTGGACCCCGACAGCAGACGCCCCGTCCCAAACAGTGGCTATGCAGCCCAAAAATCCCTTTAACACAGCTGGAGATGCAACTCTAAACAGTGCCACTGAGTTTGACGTCGCACGCTCAGTTCTCGTGTTGCAGCTAACGACTAACCACTGGATTCTGATTTAATCAGCAACGCTGATTTTCATTTATTCATATATATCTTCTTTTTTTTTTCTGACGAGGAAGTTGTCCAAAGTTTCAGAAAATATATAAAAAATATCAAATTGTCATGGTCGTACATCAATTCAGCTCCCTGACATTCTGGTTGTTTCAGGCCAATATTCCAATAAGATTGATGACTTTGGAAAAATGTTATTGCTTTATTATTAGTATTTTTTAATATATATATAATACACAGTGGACAGAAACTGACAGAAAAGCTATGGAAGACTTTTTTTCTCAGCCTGTATCAGTGTTTGTAAACTACCTGAATTTCTATTATAAAAGAATAGGACGAGCTGCAATTTCCCCCCCGAAAAAAAAGAAAAAAGAAAAAAGTAGTCTGACAGCCTTCCTTGTAAACACTTTCTTTTGATTACTCGTGGCCCGTAATGCATCTCCTGTTCTTCTTGGAGGTGTGCAGTGAAGAATTTGAGTGTGTGTCAAGTTCAGTTGGTTCTGTAAGTTTTGCGAAGTAGTTGTCCCTCCATTCGCCTATGAGGTTTCTGTGGTGTACTTATTTGATAAGAAAATACTTCTAGCTAATCTAAAAGCACCATTTAAGGGGAAAAGCTCCCTACCAAAGTGATTGAGTCCATTCTATCTGAGTCCGCTGAGGGTAACGGAGATAAATTAGACTTTCCGGATGGACTCTAAGTGCACAATCAATGACGCAAATGCAACAAGTTTAAAAAGATTCATTGGCAATTTATACAAATTTTGTGGTTTGAGCGACGTGCAATTACGCTACAGTATGTGACGTTTTTTCTCTCCTTCTTTTTGAATCCCCTAAATACCAGAGCAGCTGTTGTTGTTCCCTCGCCAGATGCTCAGAGAGAACAGAGAGGAAGTGTATATCTCATGCAACTCCCTCTAAAACTATAGCACACTGCTAAGATTGTCCTCCGCGGGGGGAGGAGTGGTAGAGTACAGTCTCTGAACGAGGGAGCAGTGGCTTCCAGGGAACAAATCTGCTTTGTCTGATTGTAATCGACTGCTACAAAGTAGAAAAATCATCCATCATATGACATGATTCAATCAAATGATATAAAAAAAAATGTGGGGATAGGATCTGAAAGAAAAAAACAAAACATAACACAATAAACAAGAATGGCATTAATTCATTTCGCATTCTTGGCACCACTTTACAATAAATGATGTGGCCGTGTTTTCTATAATCTCTGTTCAATCCATTACAAACTGAAAGAGGCACGGGAATCTAAGTGCCAAAATCTACAATGTAAAGCTCATGGCAAGGCACTCGTTTTTAAGATGCCACTTTTTACTGTCATGCATTATAAATGATCACAATACCTATTGCACAACTCTTCTATTGTCAGCTTTAGTATGGCTTCACACGTGATGAGATTCATGTCTCTGCAAATTGTTTAAAATTTTACAAGTGATTGTTAGAAGCTGGTAAAAGTACATTCTTTGCAAACAGCAACAATCTAGTCCTACATTAGATCATGACATTATTTCTTCTTAGAGGCACAGTACATCCCAAAAATTATAATTCAGCTGCTATCTACTCACCACACATGCCAAAAGTAAGTTGGTTCAAGTTTCTTAGTAGTCAAAACAGTTTTGCGGCATCTCTCCTAAACAACTCAAGATGGGGAGCGCTTCAAAGTAACAAGAACCAAACACTTTTCCAATTTGTATTGTATGCAGGAGCTTATTACTTGAACTCCATAGGAATAGTTGCATTGAGTTTGCAAGATATTGTTTTCGTTTGATTCTTTGACTTTAAAAGTCTTTCCCATGAAACTCCAGAAATGTTTTGTGGACTGAGAAACTTCACCCGGCATGTGGGTGTGACTTTACTTTCATGTCGGGGTGAACTGTTCCTTTAATGGGCATTCAATTAATCAACATAGTCAAAATTTACCGCTAATATTAATCTTTGGTGTGAACTCTTGGCACAAAATAGTTTGAGAAGATTGTACTCATTACCTAGGAAACACCACTGACAACAACACAGAAGCATTTCCTCATTTTTAGGTAAAAGGTTGAGAATGATAAAAGGCAGATTCAAATAGGATTGATTTGACTGTCAAACCTGCTCGTCACATCTGCGGCTGACAGCAATGAATTGGTAAACATTCATTTAAAGAGGTTGACAGACGGTAGGTCATAGTGGGCTGTTATCGATAAATCTTTGCATGAAGAGTTAGCGAAAAGCTAGCTATACCGATTTTTGCAAAAATTCCCCATCAGCATTTTGGTTTGCCATCTTTACCAGTCAATGGGTGAGGACGATGACGCCACATTCAGCGGGACTAAGGAACTGCACTCTTAATGGAACGACAGATAAAAGCAATAAACACAATATTTTCGCACACAAATTAGAAAATAATTAGATGAAAAATGTGAAATAATCTTTTCATTAACAAAAACACTGCATGGAGTGGATGGAAAGAGCAAATAGTAGGTCTTTTAGAAGCGCTAGGTGACGATTAAGAAAGCAGGACAGATGGAACCAATCGAGCCTTCTAAGAGCCTTTAACTGTAAATGCAGAATAAGTCACGATGGAAATAAAATCTCTATATACTAACAACACCCCCCATCCCTCATCCCCACGGTTCAAACCGTATCGATACAATAACACGTTGCCATTTTAATGGCTTGTAGCCAATAGTATTCATGTGGTTGCAGAGTCTCTTCACATTTCTTCACTGCTGACGCTGCTGCACCAGAATTAAGACAGAAATTAACATTTATCAATGGGACGGCGCCCGTCCCACCCACTCCTTACTCTGCAAAGTGCATCAATACTTTGGATCACCGCTTACCTCCAACATTTAGCTTCACCTAGTGTTTGACCCAGCTAACGCAGAAAAGTTGAAAGAAGAGAAAAAGAGGACACAAACATGTGAGTGTGTCAAAGAATGGAAGAAAACACCATGTCAGAATGGCTGAGATTCCTTTGTTCTTCCCATTTGCATATTATTCAGACTTGTATACTATGTAGATTTGTGTGAACAGATCCAGAGTTGTTCCTACTGTGCTGATTTGACAATGAGTACACCTGTCTTGATTAAGAGTATTGACCTAAAAGCCTACCTCAGGACAAAACAATTTACGCGTACAACAATTCAGTATTAGGCCTGCAATCAGAGTATAGAGCAATACAAATGACTTCACCGTATGGACGTAATCCACCCACTACATGGGTGACAGTGTCTAAAACCAAGCCTTAGCCTAATGAGTGAGCTCCTCAGTAGTGATGATAAAAAATGTTTTGCAAAATCATATCCTGAAGGTATACAGGGCCATTTTCTTACTCTATTCCCTCTAAAGCTAGCAATCGTAATGCACTGTTAGCATAGCACCTTCTTAATCATCGATTCTTAATGAATCAATTTAACCAGGCTGACCATAAAACATTTGATGAGGACTTTGTCCTGACTCTATATAACCAGCAAGGAATATTTCCCTTAAGTATCAAGGCTTTGTGTTAAAAGAATATTCTTCCGAGTTTTGGCAAGTAGATACTGTACATAGAAGCTTAAATGGGTTTACAAACTGGGAACACGCCTGTGATAGGTTCTCGGCTATGAGGTAGAACCTGGTGAAATTCATAATTTAAATACTGTCTGTGATGAGTATGTAGTTGCATTATGAGGTATTGAACGGATGTGTTACACGAAGCTTTGCACTGGCGGAAAAATCATTCCTTGTGAGTGAGTGACCTCCTGTGGCCACGTGTGCAAAAACAGGTCAGGTAAAAAGGTGATATGACTCGCATTGTAGCCAGAGCTTTCACATTATCAATTATTGCAACATGCCTATATAACTCTGTAAATAGGTTTTAAAAAACATGGAAAGATAGAAAGAGAGAAGGAGTCTTGATTATTGTGGCCTCCTTGAAAAATAGTTAAGTTGTTACTCCCTTTGCTTGAAAGAATCAAATTTCTATAAAGCACCCATTTCGCTCTTTGCTTTCTACGTCTAACTTTCACAAAATTGACATAAACCCCTTGACGCAAGAAATGTCCATTGGGGAGAGCTGATTCAAAAGAGAAAAAGTCTAATAGTTGACTTAAACATTTCTTAAAGCTTCCGTAACCTGAAGCAGGACCTAAAAATCACATCTTGATGCTTGAGCCTCCTCTAGACTGCATTTTGAACTCTCCTCCATTTCATTGGCTGGTGCCTCTTCTGCGTATTGCGCCTCAAAGGCCATCCCCTCAGACGTATCCTCATGGTCCTTCTGGCTCGAGCTTCCATCCGTCCGCTCTGGAGAGTCCACGTGATTGCTGCCCTCTGTTGCTCCCATGTGCTTCTTCCTCAGGTGCTGGTTGAGGGTGCCCTGAAATGGGAAGCATTTGCCACAGATCTGACAGTGGAAGGGTTTGTTGTCCGTGTGGCCGCGGATGTGGTACTCCAGCTGGTCTTTTCTCGTGTACTTCTTGCCGCAGAATTTACAAACAAATGGGGTGATTCCCATGTGCAGGCGCATGTGGCGATCTAGGCTCCCTTTCTGATTGAAGGTCTTTCCACAGTAGATGCAAATGAGTCTCTCATTGTAGGGATACCACTGGCTTCGCAGGCTGCGCTCTCTAACGTCGTTCTCCAACCCCGTTGAAGCTGATTCACCATCATCCGAGCCTGGTTTGATATGACTCGGGTTCCCTGCTGGGATGGCCACGGTGTGCTTTGCTCTGGCTCGCCCACCTCTGTAGCCACTGAGTATTGATCGGGAAGGACTGGAGTTGCTAAGATTGACAAAGGTTGACAGCCCTGAGTAGGAATACGTGGAAGACTGGATGACAGGTCCATAAGAACCTACGCTAACAGCCAGCACCTGTTCTCCATCCACCAACTCTGTGTGGTACCCGTCATCACCGGCTGAGGAACTATCTGAGTAAGTGGGCCTGTCGATCTTCTCTACCTTCACATGCACATCTGTTACTTGCCCGTCTTTGCCAATCAGTTCAACTTGCTCCGTTTCTCCCTCCATGCTTGGGGCATCATGCTCTGACACGCTATCACTGCTTCCTCGGTCTGACTGGCCTTCCTCTTGTAGCGGCCGACCCCGGCTTTTCCCTGCCAGCTCAAAGCGGGCTTCGTGTCCTGCGTGACTCTGCCGGGAGTAGTAAGGGGGGGAGATCTGGGTAGGGTTTACAAAGAGGTTGCTGTCATTGACCCCGTTGTGGCTTGCCTGTGAGCCATCCTTCTCTGGGCTGCAGACAGTAACTGGGATACTGATCTTGGCATGGATGCTCTCCAGGATTTGGGTACATTTGTCAATGATGGCCTGCATCTGCAGAAAGCTGGCAGCCGTGAGGAAACTGATTATATCTTTGAGCTGCAGGGACATGTGACCTGTGTAGCAAAACGCAAGAAGCTGCTCAAACACCTCGGGGCTTTTGATGACCGAGATAGAAAGGCCACTCATGGTGTTGAGAGCAGAGTGGTCTCGAAAGTAGGGTGAGCTAGCTGCCAGAACGGCCTTGTGGGCCCTAAATGGCTGGCCCTGAATGTGTACAATGATGTCACACAATTTCCCTTGCAGCCGTAGCTCATTGAGTTGCGTCAGAACAGTGTTACTGAACTCCGGCACATCGAACTCGATGTAGCTGCCGTCGTCCATTTCTTGGATATGTTTCTCCAGTTTGCCGAAAGCCTGAGGAAAAAAGAACAACAAGAGGAAAACATAAGGCTTTCAAACTCGCATTATGATTGGAGCAGATTGAACAATGAAACGACTATATTTACAAGAGCAGGAGAAAAGAGGCTGTTCAAGAAAGATATTTGATGAAGGCTTTATACAGGAATATATGGCTAATTCTACACCAAAAAACACAACATTGAATTAATTACAGTAAACACAACACTTTATTGGAGGGCTAAAGCATTAGTCGTACTATTGGTGATCTGTGGAAAATTGTAGTGAAAACATTTAAGCTAATCTTGTGATTGTAAACTAGATTGGAAGTAAACTATTTTGGGTTGTAAAGAAAAAAAAACGACTCTTTACTAGGGCTACACAATATATTGTTTCAGCATGGAAATCACAGGCGTTGCACGAGAAGTCGTGCAATGAAACGTAAAGCATATTACCTCAAAAATGACTAGTTGATAGCGAGAGTCTCTTAAACTCTAAAAAGGGAATGTGTTTCAGTGGACATGGCAGCTGTACCCTTGTACCCTTGGAGTTGTAGGATTACCTTATAAAGTTTGCATTGCTGTGGCCAGTATTAGAGCTGTCAGATTATCTAAAAAATTATCTCATAAATTACATGATGTGTAATTAATTTAGCAAATTTAAGTAGATATATCAATATTTGCATGTAAGCGTCAGAAAAAATAAAAATTCAAGTGGATTTTTTTATACGAGTAAATCCATGAGGAGATAAACATTATAAACCTTAAAAGTCAACATCTTCAATATACTACACACTCAGACCATTCACTCAACTGTGTTTTATGCAAATCTGGCCTTAAAAAAAAAAAAAGGTTATTTGATCCAAATAACAGTAGGACTTACTGTTAAAATACTTTTTTTTGTGCAAAAACATCTTGCAAAAAAAAAGAAGAAAAAAGTTGGTAAGGTTTACTCTTTTTGTGGGGATCAGTAGTAAAACTAAGAACAGACTTCTTGATTCATCTTTCTTCTTGGGGAAGCAAACTTGACTGTTTTGTGGTTGTGGGGTAACTTAGACTCAATACTAAGTCTGTTCACAACTACTACTACTACTATGTGGTCTTAAAGGGAAATAGGGAAAGACTTTTACATACGCAACACTAGGGTGGCTGTGACAATAAGCGAAATACTGTGGTTATGTTGCAACTACCTCGTTGTCGAGCTAATTTTCGTTATAACCATAAGTTTTTGCGTAATGCTTTTCTTGCTTGATTTAATTTATTGAAAACTGAGAAGTAGTGTTTATTTTTGACAACCCCACTACAGCGGCGCTTTAGGGAACAGTCATTTGTTGGACATATCGGTATTCTTAATATTGGGATATATATTGCATGATAATAAATGACAACCTTTTTTTTTGTTCTCCCAATATTGTGCATCAGTAGTCTTTACCAAGCAAGGGAGTCTCACAACCATTCACACCTTTGTTTGGTTAATTGAATACATCCATTTAAAAGTGAATTAAGTTATGGTTGATTTGGTTTAAAATTGCTGCTATTTGATGGTGTATATTTCATTGCAACTTGCTTAATGCGTCATTATTTCTTATGGTATAGTAGAGTAACTTTGTGCCTGAAATTATTATTAGTTAGACATACCTATCCCACAGAAGAGGTCCAGAACCATTCATTCTTTCTGAATCCTTTACCATCATATATAACAGAAGATAAATCTCAATCTCACTCCTCTTTCAATATTATACAGTACGTATATGTATATTACTGTAATGTTGCGGAGATGCCATGGCATTTTCAAGTTTAATATATAAATACTAGGCTGAAGTAGGAGAAAGCTGATAACCAGTGAATCTGCCACTTGAATAATATTTTGACAGACAGAAATGAGCAATTGTGACTCAAATAAACATAAACAAACTGGTGAACTGAGCTTTTAAGTCAAGGTCATGGACACCTATATAATTTCAGTGCTTCACTGAACTGTCATGGTGCAACGGATTCTAATGACTGTTGGCTTTATGGACCCCACGGTTCAGGACAATTGTTAACCTTTGATCAATGGCAAAGCTGCACAATAATTATATGAAAGACAGTTATCCTTTTATTTTTTGAAGTTGCTGTGAAAAAGATACAAGCAAAGCAGTTTAATGGTTGTGTGAGTGAGGCACACGTATGTGGTCATGTGAACCTATGTACACCTGTACATAGGTTCCCTCTAGGAGTCACACCCCTGCAGGTAACCTATGTACACCTCTACATAGGTTCAATAGCAACATACCAGTCACCAGAGATAATTGCTATAACCAAGTAAATGCAGTGACAGGGGCTGGAGTAGGGCCACAGATCAACCTTTTGAAAAAGTATTTCAAAGTAAGAACTGTCTGGTCTTCTTTGTTTTGGTTCTTATTTCCTATTTTTTCTGTTTTCTATGGTCATTGTGGTTGTTACATTATTTTAATGAATACATTTTTACTAAAAAATTTAATTTCATTCTAGGCTATGTGCAAAAGTTGCTTGTATTAAGTGTTTAATAGCCATGTCTCTCTTCATTGCATACCTGCAAACCCCCTATCTGATCAGGACCATGACTTTTGTGATGCGTTGGACTTCTACTGTATTGAGGGCATGAGAAGAAATACCAAATTGTTTAAGGAAACCAAAAGCAGTTTAATCATAATGTTAGAGTTCATAAAACATGTAAACTTCTCACGACATGGATATTCCTGCATGAATGTTGCTCCTGACAAATTGAACTGTTTGTATTACAGTCCGGTTAGACGGACTTGAATGTAAACATTTTTCTCATTCTCTGTACCTGATGTAGGAGGCACAGAAGCACATTGAATATTCTTCTCAATACTTATTTTTACTTATTTCCATTTTTTTTCCCCAGCTGGTCTTGCACAGGACAAGATATACATCAAAACATGTGGCTTGATTTGGAATGGTCTACTACTGTTCGTAGACTACTATGGTTCGTAGACTACTACGGTTCGTAGACTACTACGGTTCGTAGACTACTACGATTTGTAGACTACTACGGTTCGTAGACTACTACGATTCGTAGACTACTACTGTTCGTAGACTACTACGGTTTGTAGACTACTACGGTTCATAGACTACTACGATTTGTAGACTACTACGGTTCGCAGACTACTACTATACAATTAGAAATTAGTTCTTCCGAGTCAACAATTTGAAAAGGTAAAACGGTTTACACACAATTCCAGTTAAGTTGTGGTTAATTTTTAATGTTTCAGATTTTACAATTTATGTGATATGCGTGTAGATTGTGCAGCACTATTGTCTATTGCTCAGCCCTAATGTGTATTGCGCAGCACTAGCGTGTGTTCACATGATCTTAAGCATGGAGAGAAGCTGACAAAGTTGTCTGCAAACCTGAGTTCTGACCACATCCATATGGTTACATCAAAATGAAAATTTGTGCTGGTCTATTTAATACCAGAAGGGAACGAAGCAACCTTATTGTTTGTGCTGCAGAGGAGCTGCCAGTCCACCAAACTGCCATTGTAAATTTGAGCCATGATTTTTGTAAAATCCCTTTTCTTTTCTTTTTTTTTTACTTCGCTCTAAAGTTAATATTTCTGATTTTAATCTGGCTAAACTCCATATGAATTTGAACAGCAACTTCTTGGGTTCACCACTGTGTAATCATTTCAGCGATACAACCTACAGTTTGCCCAGTAGTCCAGGGGTTGGTTTTTGCTCATTTTCCCGTATGCCTGCTCCAGCTTTCAGGTTTCACCTTCAGCTCCAGGTTTAACTGAAGGTGTGGAGTGACACACAGCTCGTACACATAACCTCATCAGTCTATTTTTTTTTACAACATACAGCAAAGCCAGAGAAATGTAGTTGTGGTCAGAGCTTTGCGGATGGTGTCATGGGCGTGGCAAAATGGCTCACTACCTTTCCAAACAAACATCAGAAAGTGAGATTTATCCATAATTAAAAATTCAGTACACCTGTGTAGACATAGATTAAAATATGGTTTCATGTCACTACCATGATGTTAACAAGGCAACGTGATGAATTTTGATCCAAGGATTAACACTGTTGCTGCAAGTGTACCATCACCTGGAAACTTCTGTATCCGTTTGTTTCATCGTTTATGTCCGTTTCTGTTTGTTCATCCGTCTTGTTCATCACTGCCCCTGTGACACTTTCACCAAAAGCGGCTGTTGATCACTTTCTGTGTTTGATAGCTTTTTTCTCGTATTCATTTCCATGAAAATAACGGTTAATAACGTCCTCTGTGTGTCTCGTCCATGGCTAACGGCTAATAACAAGCTAGTCTCCACGACTGGCATGATGATAAATTATTCCGTCACCCAACTGATGAAATTCAACAACTACAACACTCCGTTGTGAATATCGTTTATTAAACAACTTGGACTCCTTCGCCGGCCCCGTTACGTTCACAGAAGTTGCCGTTCTAAGTTTTTTACTCCCGCTCCGATAATTCCATTCCATCCTTTTGGTCTGACGTGCGCACCGTCGACTCTCAGACGCGTCATCAGAATGCCGTCTCTCTTCCCACTAGTGGCGCTGGAGTTTCCTCCATAAAGTTACTCACTGTGCGGGTTAGAAAACGTGGAGTGGATTTCAGTTTTCTTCGGCCAATTCAGAGACTCACTGCTCTATCTAGTATTAAAATCGAACTCTTTAATACACAATCTCTCACAAACAAATCATGCCTCATACATGACCACATCCTGGAGAAATGTCTGGACGTTATGTGCCTCACAGAAACCTGGCAACAACCAAATGTTTTTTCTGTGCTGAATGAGACCTGTCCCGCCGGTTACTGTTACCTCCAGAAAGCCCGCCGCACTGGTCGTGGTGGTGGTCTGTCTGTCATCTACCGCAGTGATTTGGACTTGTCTCCACTGCCGTTGCCAGAGATCTCTTCTTTTGAATGCCTGGCATTTAATTGTAAGCCCCCTTTCTCCATGACCATACTTCTAATCTACCGGCCACCCAAACAAAACCCAGCCTTCATCTCTGAGATGTACAACCTTTTGTCGACATTTTGCACACCCTGTGCCAATATTTTAGTACTTGGAGATATGAACATTCATGTCAACTCCCCTGCATCTTGTTTTGCATCTGAATTCCTCCAACTGCTGGATTGTTTTAATCTCAGGCAACTTGTCGATGTCCCAACCCATATCTAATTACAGGCCCATTTTTAAAACTCCCATTCCTCTCCAAAGTACTGGAAAAAGTAGTTGCTGCCCACTTCCAGGACCACCTCAAATACAACAACGTCTTTGAAACCTTTCAGTCTAGTTTCCGCTGCGCCCACAGCTCAGAAACAGCTCTGCTTGGAGTCACAAATGACCTACGGATGGCAGATGATGCTGGTTCACCTTCCCTCCTGATTCTCCTTGATTTGTCTGCTGCCTTTGACACAGTTGACCCTGGAATACTCCTACACCGTCTACATCACACCATTGGAGTCACTGCCACCGCCCTAAGCTGTTTTCAATCCTACTTCACCGACAGAACAGAATACATTTCCCTTGGAAGTTCAAGGTCCCGGACACACACCGTCACTTTTGGGGTCCCCCAGGGATCAGTCCTTGGCCCCATTCTCTTCATGCTGTACATGCTCCCCCTTGGCCGTTTCATCAGTCGATATGGACTCTCATTCCATTGCTAAGCTGATGACACAACAACCCGCACGCACCCCCCTACCTAAAAGAACTACTCACCCCACTGACCTCAACACGATCCCTCCGTTCTACCCCCTCATACCGCCTCCTCCTTCCCCGGACTAAGCTCAGCACCATGGGTGATCGGGCCTTCTGTTCTGCTGCCCCTCGTCTGTGGAATGCCCTCCCAGACCATCTGAGGGCTCCACAGACGACTGACACATTTAAAAAAGGACTTAAAACTTTCCTTTTTAGCAGAACCTATAACTTTAGTTAACATTGCTGCTTTAGTCATGTTTTTATATAGTTATTATATTTTTTATTTATGCTTTTATCTGCTTTTACTTTGTAGCACTTTTAGATTTTATCCAAATGTAAGTGCGTTATAAATTAAATGAATTATTATTATTATTATTATTACATGAGGGACTAAGGTTGCTGACGTTGCTGTCGGCAGCACATCAAATGAGTTCAATGTCTATTGAGTATAAAACAGTAAAGCAGCCTCACTCAGCCGATTCCGTGCCGGTTACACGCATAAGGCGTACACGCACACCAAGCATTGGGCTACAACATCTCACAAGTAAACCAGAAAACACCAGAAAACAGAAAGCTCACAATTTGTAACATCAGTAAGAACAAAATAAGCTATGGAGGAACAACCCCCGAAAACATTTCGCACAACAAACTTAAACACAACCTTCAAATTGAATCATCCCGTGGAATATAGCAAATTTCAAGATGCTAACATTAGCAGAGAGGGTAAAGCTAGCCATAGTGCAAAGCCATCTAAGAGTCCGCTGTATCTATGAATGCATGGTGTCATTTATGGTTTTAAAACATAAGGACAAAAGATGTTGCAACGGGACAACCCTGAAAACGTTTGGCACAACGAATTTAATCAGACAGTTAAAAATTAATCACCCAGAGGAACATACCAATTTTCATGAAGCTAACATTGTCAGAGTGGCTGAAGCAAGAGACAGCACGGTGCCAACCACAGGCCCCGAAGACCCCGAACAAAGCTAACATGTATAACATATAATGGCCTGAACGAGGCTTACAGTTTTAATATCTCTTCGAAATGTCAAACAATTGCTTAAGAAACGGCACCACAGGGAGGACAGAACGTACAATTATTTCAACAGGTCAGAATACATACACAATACCGAACAGCCTTACTTCCACTGTAATCCTACAAAATAAGAGCACTTAAAATACATTACTCATACTTGTTTTAAAACTTTAAAGGAAAGAATCGGAATTAGCCACAGTCAGTATGGGCCGGTCAAACTTTATAAAAGTCAATGATTGGCCAAGAAAATTGCGTTACCACTACGTACGCCCTTCTTTCTCTCATACTCTGACTTTGCTACCCTCATCAGGAGAATATTCTTAAGGATGAGTAACACCATCTAAAGGCTATGAATAGCAATTGATTTTTAGCATTCAAGTCTCAAAACGTTCAGTTCATTACTTATAGTTATATAAGTATATAAGTATAGTTATTACTTATAGTTGACCTAAAAATATTGCGAGGCAATATTCTGAATATACACACTCACCTTTTTCTCGTGGGAGTGGCACCTCATTGACAGAGTCATCTGAATGTCTTAGAGGCTGTGCGAAAAAAAAAAAAAAAAATTTCAATCGAAAAATGTAATTCTAGATACTGTATATATCCTTCATATATTTTATTTTTCTTAATCTACAGCAATTATTTCTAAGAAGAAAAGTGAGAGAAAAGGTAGACCTAACAATTGTGAGTGAAACCCAATGTACTATGATGGCACTGATAGCTGAGTTGTGACATAAAGGTGAACATCCACATTTGGCAGATGAAGTGGAAAATCTGGTTATAATTGGAGGACGAGCATTGACTTATCTTCAAAGGTTGTTTTAATAGGTGGGTGGAACTACTTATGCCCTATGCTTTTGTAACTGCTCACATCTCATCTCTGTTCACCATAGAGAACTAGAAATTTAGTTACATTGAATATATCATATTGAAAATATATTCTAAAGAAGACAAATTTGCCTTGTGATACTCTTGACATTTGGTGTCTTACATCAAATTCAAATGAGAACACTATTTTTTTTTCAAAACTATGGTTGTGTTATGTACCCGTCTAAAAACATGCACTGATAAATATAAGTGGGTATTTTTATATCAAAGTCTGATCATGTTTTCTTCTTGTAAAATTCAACGAGACTTTCTATGATATATAAATGCAAACATTCAAATGCACCAGCACTTTAAATGTGGACCTCCACTGACAGCATGTGTATATATATCAGCACTTTGGTTTAACTGCCTGCTGCTATACTATGATTTTAATGTATTTTTATGTGTCTGTTTTTAAATGTGATATAAACCATTGCCTATGGAGAACGATATTATGCCCCAATTTATGCTTGAGTGTGTAGTATAGAAGTAACAATTAATCTGATTCTGATTACCTACACTTGAATTAACAATCAAATAAAAAGTTATTAATTCAAGTTTGACATGCACACAACTTTATAACGTTATTCAGGGATGTCACGATTTTAGATTTTGATATCACAATTCAAGTCAAAGAAATTTCACGATTATTGAGACTATGACATGAGACACTGAGCAATGAGTGTAATACTATTGTCTATTGTTGGGTGCTGGTGCGTGAGTGCTGTCTGTGGCATAATTCCAACTTTAATATCCAGAGGTGTGTTTAGGTAGGCAGGCTTTTGTCCATTACATCAACACCTACCCACCATAAGCTTTAAAGCACATTCTTAATTTTCTGAAGTCAACAAAACACCTCACTGGCAGTGTTGTGTGTAGGGCTGAAAATGAGTCCTTGAATAATTTCCAGTAACTCGATTAGTAAATTTCCTAGTACTAATCCTTATTTAAGGCTTTGTCTAAATCTGGACAACTATATAACGCACTGTGGTGGGGCAGGCTGTGCCTTCACCTTACCATCACGTCAGGCGCATACCCTCACACACCTCAAACAATGAATTGCTGCAGACTTGGTTGAGTCTATAGGCGTTGGCGTTATCCATCATCTAATAAAGGATTCTATTTTCAGTGTGTCTCAGAATATTACAAACTGCCATCCATCAAGTCACACATTTTTTTCGGTAAGTTGCATAGTCATTTTTGGAATTCATTATCTTCAAAGAATGGTTGTCTTCCAAATACGGAAACAAATATAATGGCGCAACTACCAGCGAATAGTAATGGCGAATTTAGGCCACGAGGAAGTGGTCTAAATTCGCCGTTGCTATTTGCCGGTAGCCTGGCATCGTTTTGCCGTCCGTGATTTGTTAGCGACTGGTTGCAAACTGGATCAACTCTCAAGAAGTCACCTCATCTCCTCTAAATTCAACCTCTTGTCCCCCACCAGACCAGTTTCTCCAGGGAGATGCATCTCACCCGGTGAAGGGAGGTAAATGAGGGAGATTACCAGTCTTTGAGTACGAATAGAGGGGGTCCTTTGCAGGGGGGTGCTACAAGGCCTTCCAGAATGACGTTCAGAAAGGCAACCGCATCATGTACACAGTGTTTTGGAATAATACCTGGTCGGTGCTTGTCTGGAGGCACGCGCCACATGAACAATGATTATATGTGGTCTGATGAAGAAAAATCTTGTCTTCTTTCATTCTAGGATAAGGAATTAACTCAAGGAGTCTCAGATGTCTTTCTTAGATTTATGGGTGTGTTTCAGATATATCTGTTATAGCAGAGAAAATCCCAGCATGCTCAAGTGCAAGTCTCATCCCGGAATCTTGCCATTCAGATCCAGCAGGACTATAATATGCCCAAAATGTCCGCCAATCTACCAGATCGGGCTTTCTTGTCCTTCAGACAGAACCCCCATCATTCGCCAAACATAACATGAGGAAACATCAGAAACAAGTACGGTAAAGGCAGTTTTTCATGGCCACCACAGGTCTTATGATCTACACCACAGCTGTTTTCAACACAAACTCTGAAAAAAATAAGTGCGAATGTGAAAAATAATGAAATCTACAAACACGTCCAAGAAACACTGTTAGGGCCCGTGATAGGCCGACGCTGTGTACAAATTAAAAAGCGCTGGTTTGAAGATGATGATTCTAAGGATAAATCCCACAACAACAAAGGTGGATTAGATCTACCAATTTCCCTATTTGTACAAGAATAAATAAAGTGATTGAAGAGGAGGTAGGCTTCTGTGAAGGTGTGACCTTCGGTGGATCTGGATTTTCATGATAAATCGTGTGTTGAGGAGTTTCTGCTCTTAACGTAAGTTCGAATGATTTTGAAGATAACGTAACATTTCTTGTGAGTTTACCATACAACAAGGCCTCACTAATAACTTAATGTGTGCTAACGTCATAATGATGTATTGTCAGTCAGAGTAAAGCCACTCTGAGGTACCGACAAGGCTTTGATGTAAACGCCTTTTCTTCTCTCCCTCGTGTCTCAAGTAGGCTATGGGATTAAACATGAGTTATTATCAAGCTGTTTGTATAAAAAAGCAAAAACTGCCCTGTTCCCATGATAGATGCCCACTTCATTTTTTACTGTTCAAATGGAAACTGTTTTAGTACACACTGCAGAGACAGATATTATTTCAATTTAAGCAATAAACATGTTTTTCAAAAAGGCGAACAATTAGTTTTTCATTGAAAGATCTGTCTTAATCTATGCTTTATATATTAGTATTGCTCCTAAACAAAGCAAAAGGGATTTAATAATCTTAAAAAAATTGCAGAGCGCATCAATTTTTATTCATCTGTCTTATTTAGTTACTTTATTAATTACCAGAATAATCAATAGAATACCCGATTAATAAAATAATCGATTACTGCAGCCCTAGTTTTTTGGTAAATCCACTGGACATGTTACGTTAACTTCAACATCACACAAAATAGATAATCCTCATCATTCAACTGATCCTGACTTGGAAGTGGAGGAAGACATCACAGTCTTCCTCCACTGCGATTACTTAATTCATTGTTGCATTAAAAGTAGAGGAACAGCGATTGCATATTTCTTGGCCAATCACCAAAAAAGATGGGTTTTATAATGTCTGACCGGACGATACCGATTTTAGCCGACTCAAATTTTTTTCGTGTTAAAGTTTTAAACTCATAAGTACTGTATTCTAAGTGCTATTATTTTGAAGGATTACAGTGGAAGTGGAAGGCTAGTTGACATTTAGTTTGGAGACCTCGGCCGAGGTAGAACAAAAAAAATCAAAGCTTTTCTATCTACATATTGATATATATAAATACTACCCCAAAAAAACAAAAGGGAACATGTAATCATCATAATGTAACTCCAAGTCAATCACACCTCCGGGATACCAACATGTTCAGTCAGGAAGCAATAATGATTTGTAACCAATTTCACCTGCTGTTGTGCAAATGGTACAGACAACAGGTGGAAAGGACAAGCAATTAGCGAGACAACCCCTATTAAGGAATGGTTTTGCAGGTGCTGGCCAAAGGCTATTTCCCTCTTCTCATCTTTTCTGGCGGATCTTGGCTAGTATTGTTTTTTTTCTGGTGCCATAGTGGTAGCATTAGGCGGTATCTGCAGCCAGAGGTGCCAGGAGACATGCCAGTACACCAGGAGAGGTGGAAGGGGTCGTGGGAGGGCAACAACCCAGCAGCAGGACCGCCATCTGCTCCTTGGTGCAAGGAGAAACAGGAGGAGCACTGCCAGAGCCTTTCAGAATGACCTCTAGTAGGCCACTCGTGTGCATGTTTCTGCCCAAACTGTCAGAAACATACTGCACAGGGGTGGCATGAGGGCCCGAAGTCCACAAGTGGGGCCTGTGCTCACAGCGTGACACCATGTAGCCCGATTGGCATTTGCCAGAGAACCCCAGAATTGGCAGATTCGCCATCGGCGCTCTGTTCTCATATAAGATGAGAGCAGGTTCACACTGAACACATGTGACAGAGGTGAGAGAGTCTGGAGACGCTGTGGAGAACGTTCTGCTGCCTACAACATCCTCCAGCATGACCGGTTTGGCGGTGGGTCAGTGATGATCTGGGGAGGCATAACTTTGAAGGGGCCCCACAGACCTCCACGTGCTGGTCAGGGGTACCCTGATTGCTGACTGCTGGAGGTGATCCTCCGACCCATTGTCAGACCGTATGCTGGTGCAGTGGGCCCGGTGTTCCTTCTGGTGTATGCAATGCCCGGCCTCATGTGGCTGGAGTGTGTAAGCGATTCCTGGATGACGAAGGCATTAATGCTAATGACTAGTCCGCCCGTTCCTGACATCTGAATCCAATCGAGCAGCTCTGGGACATCATGTATAGTTGCATCCACCGCCGCCTAGCATATATTTATATATATATTTATATAAGTTTTGGGTTGTTGTTCCCATTGATAGAAGTAGCCCTAACATTCAAGCTTTCTTGAAAAATGTCTAACATAACATGCCTTACACAGTAATATCCAGAATAATCCGGTTAATAAAATATTAACAGACTTTTGCCCGTCATTCTCAGCAAAACCAGATAATCCAAACTTTGGGAAGCTGCAACTGTGAGATCAACTTAGACTGTGTCTATTCTGACATATTGTGTTTCTACAGGCAAATAGTTCAATGTTGCACAACCTTAGTATGTGTCAGTTCAGCTTAATTCTCCTCTCCCCCTCTCCATCTGCCTTATTCCCATCTCTCCCACTGCACCTCCTCCATCCCTGCCTCTTGCTGGCAATTCAGCATGATGTTCTTTGCATCGAGACCCTGTCAGCACTTTGGGAACGTAAACACTATCTCTAGTTGCCGAGGCTTGCCATGACACCTGTCCAACGAACCATATGCTCTCATCCTGGCACAGGGGAGGGAAAGATGTAGCAGAGAAGGTGTTCATCATTTTCATTTGCCCATTACCAGCATTTAAATATGGTATGTGATTTCTGCCAACAGCAGGCGTACTTAACGGAGCCAAGTTGAAGAGAAGCCAAAGAATGCATGCAGTCACTGAGATGCATATACCGGGCGTTGATCACATGTTGAGCTCACATGGGAAGAAACGATAATGTTTAACCCCAACTATAAAATTCTATCAGTGGATTAAGTTCCCTGCATGGTAATAAACCTATTTGTCACGTCCACATTACATAGGAAGGTATAAATGATCCTGAGTACATAGTGATAGGTTGTCTGACCATCAGGTAAGTTTAACCATCAGGTAAGTTTAACAACAGTCTAATGCAGTAAGTAAGTCGACCCCCTCCCCTGAGGAGTTGCCTACAAACAAAGACTTGTGCCTTTTTGCAAAACTGTGGAAATGGTTCCCTTTTCATTAAACTAAAACATAGACAAAGACAAGGAACTATTCATCTCTAAACTAGAAAATTACAAAAAGAGCACAAACTTCCACCACGGCACAAGAGTACCCAAGTAAGAGATTTATGCGGTAAAATTTCATGCAACTCTGCTCCATAATTTATGAGTGATTGCAAAAAACATCCAAAAATGCCCTATCATGCAATGGCTAAGAACATTTATTATCACATCAAGTCGTAAAGTAAAGAAAGACTTAGCGTCACCAGAACCTAGTTTAACGAAGACAGATGTAAATTACCATTTGTTTAAAGATGTATGCCCAATATAAAATAATTTTAAGGGAGGTTTCAGGAAAATGGTCAACACACTTGCCAAGGCATGCAATACCCTTACCAAATGACCTTAAAAAAGGGCTTTAGCCGTGCTGTATACAAAATGATTAGGGGAAATACAGAAGCCTCTCACAGCTGCAGAGAACTTTTCAACCATTGACCTCTTATCGAGCAGAAGAATTGAGCTGTGTATGAGCCTGACAATTGATTTAATCAATAAATAATAGTGATGAATAATTTTAACTCAAATATTGATCAAAATAATCTGGATTACTATGATGGCCATAATTGTGTAGCACTAATTTACATGATACCTCCTTTACTTGCAGAAAATGAGTAGGATACCTAAAAATCCCTTACTGGGGCAGCATTATGCCATAGTTGGTCGGTTTAATGTCAATTAGGCGGAGTAGGAAACAGTTTTTAAACAGCACTATCACATAATCTATGTGTAAAAAACAAATGTACTTTCCACGTGACGTTCCTGAAGATGTTCCACGATAAAAGTCTTGTTAAAATAATGAAGGATTTCTGTTGGCTGACATGCTCGAGAGCTTTTGATGTTAAATAAACACAGGATGTCTTGAGTTTGTATTTATGGCATGTTCCATTGCCTTTAAAAGGGCAAACACAGTACAACGTGAGCAGACTTCACTATGAATATTTGAATATGAAGCATTATAGTACTTACCTAACATGACCTTAAACCAACTGAAATATCGATCGGAGTAGAATAGCAGCACTAGGCGTATAACTTTTAACACTAGTAGATCAAAAGAGAACACAAAGAGTCCCACCCTGTGACGCACACCTCATTGGCTATCTATGGGCTTGTGTGAATTAGGAGCATACTGTTGACTTTCTCTACCTCCATCTTACATTTGCCAAGTTTAAAAAAATACAAGCAGCTTAAGACTAAACCGGACAAACCTGTAGGTAACATAACCCCAATTACTGATGTATGATGTCTTTCGTTCTGTAACAGTCTGCGATCACTTATATTTGCCAGTCTTTAACATTGGCATGTCAGTCAAAAAAGGAACAAACAAATGATAGAAAAATAAGTCAGCAAGGAAATATTGCTTCTTCAACATCAGCAGTATTTCAGACCAAACTCAGAACATAACTGATTCACAGGCAATGGTTTGGAGAGAAATAAATCAAATAATGAAATAAGATAAAGTAGGACAGATATTGAGTAAAGTGTGATATTAGGAACTTTTAGTTGTGTGAGAATAACATTGGTGAATATGCTGCAGCAGGAGTTGGAGCTCAGTACGCACAGCTACATATTGTGCTTAGCCTCTGGGTGTGTTCTTGGAATAAATAACTGAGTAATGAGAAAATGCTCTTTTTTTTTCTGCTCACTCACGCGCATATCAGATGAATGTTACTAGAAGAGCCAAAGGAATATCTAAATAGTTTCTCTACAAAATTCAACCTAAAACTAGTAAAGTCGCATATTTTCAAAAATGATCCACAAATATCCTAATTATACTGTAGTACACAGTGTAATTAAGTGAAACTACCACAATGATGTGAACCAGTTCTTATTGACGGCATAAAGAAAAAAGACAACAAAAAGCCATCCACAAGAAAGGTCCCTTTGAACTATCAACATACATAAGCAACAGCTGATGGATTCCTGAAAGAATAACTAACTGGAGGGGAATACGTCCTGTTCTTTCCCTCCAGCAGCAATTATCATGCATTTTGTCTGAATGAACCCTAGCAAATTCACTGCATCTTTTCTGCAGCACTGTGAACAATGCAATTAATGACGAACACTAATTAGCTCGGCTCTCATCCTGATTTTCACAAAGAACCATCCTGCAGTGATTTGACTGCTGCAATGACAGTTGGCAGTGACACGTTTGATGCAATACCCCAATAACAACAGGTTTTATTACAGCCAAATGGCCTGGTTTTTGCTTAAGGTACAAAATAATCATGAATAATAATCAACCATGGCAGTGACTGTTTAGTGTGACATGCAGAGTAAGCTACAAATGTTCAACTGTACTGTATATTTTCCTCAGCTTCCATAAAGTGTCATAGTAGAAGAATCTTGTATTTCACAGGATTAGGCCGTAAATTAAGTAAATGTTTTGACATTACAAGTCACAAAAGATGTTTATGAATAGTTCAGTGATACAATATAATAATGAGAAGACAAAAAAATTAAAAAAACTGTTACCCAAAATCAGTCTCTTTAGGAAGTTGCAGACTTAACATGGGGCCAATGTCTTCTTATTTCTTGTTAAAGTTGCAGGAAACTCTGGTGATTGGTCAAACTAATTTGCAAATAGGTTGCAGTTGCAGTTGAAACTTATTGCAGAATGCACAAGGACTGGTTGACTTTAAATTCATTGTTGTGGTCTTGACCGCTGAAATATCAAGAGGACTATACTCCTGTAGAATGTTCCTAACAAAATGGCTATTCTATAAGCCATAAGTTACAGTGAAACTGAAAAAGTAGTTTCTGAATTTCCAGATTACCAGCACAGGCCTTATGTTTCACCAGACATTTACTTTGTGCACCTGGCGTCTGTATTGCACAATCGCTCATTTCAGCTGGCGGGGGCACACCAATTCAGTTTTACAGCTTATCCTAAACAGAAACATAATTATAAGAAACATGGTTGAACGGGTGCATAGGCGTAATGCATGCCCGTGCAAAAGTCGTTACAGGTTTGTCTCCATTCTGTTCTGACATGCCTTCTATTTATACTATTTAAACTAGTCTCAGATGAAATTGTGCATGTTTTTGGTTTCAAACTAAGCTGTCAATGCAATAGTCTTGGTACATTCATTATGTCAAAGCAGTAAAATAATAATGATCGTTCTGAAGCCAGGTAATTAAACACCACTTCCCTGCACTTTGTCCTTTCTCATCACTTGGAAAATAAGTTAACAGTTAGTGTTAACTTGAGCAATGACAATGCTGGTTTCTTACAGCTTAACCGTTGGATTGCGAAAATCGGTGAAGGCAACATTCAAGTCAGAAGTTCGGTTCTGAACTCAAACGTAAATCGGTCAAAAATAATGAAAACCAGGTAAATAATTTGAGGTTTTCGTTACACATTTAGTGGGTTAACGTATACGTTAGGAGGCATGTTTACTAGTGATGGCTGTTAACATGTAACTTATGGTCGATCTTATGCATACAGTGTGGATAATTGGGAAACATACGTGCAGTGCCTCAAACTTTATTGCAAACCAGTCCGTTTGTACTGCTAGTTAGTTATTGATGGATTTATCATGCTATACAGCTAACGTTGACGATAGCTTGACTGTCGAGACCGTTTGCTTTTTTGAGTCGTCTGCACCATTCCTCGGTTCAACAGTAATTTGGCAAAGTTACCCTTACTTTTAAAACCAGCATTCGCTCAAAGGGCCGAGCCACAGAGCTATGAAGCTGTTCTCGCGCAATTGGTAACTACCTAGCTATTAGCTGTCTTAGAAACGGTTTGAAAATATACATTACTTTCATACAAATGTCACAGTTTCGCCCTGTGTGTTATTTCACATTTCCGCCACGCTGTAACTCGACCATACAAAAAGAGTGACAACATGATATGACTTGTTAACAGAATTCTAACGTCGACTGCGAGCACGAACTATCGGCTGTCATTATGCTAGTACGGTAACAGCTAGCGCTAGCTTGACCAGCAGCTATTTAATTTGCTAGCGAAGAGCGCTAGCTAGCTAGCGGCTAACTTTAGCATGTCGTCGCTAACATCGGTCACAGCTAGTAGTTCTCCAATGAATTTTCTCCATAAAAGTTTAGGAGTAGCAACTTTACCAATACATTTTTTCACAAGGCTGAAGACAACGTTGAAAACTCACCGTCTTCCAGATTAGCATGAATCGTCGTCCATTCCCCTCAGTAGTTCGCTAACGCTACAGCCAGGCCTCCCCCCCTCTCCAGTCCAGATGTGTCAGACAGTTGCTGCTGCAATTTTTGCATCAACAGGAAGTGTTCTTTTGGCTCTTTGCATTCATTCTATAAGGGTGTTTTGCAGCAGCCCCTCCCTTGCTCGTGTCAGTGCTATGTATGGAGAAATATGCGTCGTGATGGTGGAGTTCTACTGCTACATAAATCCTACAGTCAGTCTCCAGTGTTTACAACAAGATAGACCACTTTTATCAACTGGCTGCACCCACGTCTGCACCCATAGGTTTCTTAATCCCACTTTAAAACACCGCCCGTGGAAGAAAACACTACATGGCAGTATATTTAATGCATAATATCGGTTTTTAAAACTATCGTTCGCTCATTTGCTCATATTAGATGGGGCAATATCTTTCCAGCTGTGCATTTTAAGGCACACAGACCCAGGGAGGGAGAGTAAAACTTACATTTTCTTCAAAGAAGTTAAAAAAAAATTTTCACTTTTGATTATATTGAATGACTTATCAATTAATAAGTTATTATTATTTTTATACTAATATCATTTCAACTAAATAGTCTGCTTTGTCCTCTGATTAATTCCCCGCCATGAAAATTGAGGAGGAAGAGGGGGATACATATCAGCCATAACATTATAACCACCAACAGATGAACTGAATAAAAATAATTTTCATGTTACAATGGTGGGTTTGTGTGTGGGAAGGGGGGGTCTAGGTGAATTGGGCAAGTATAAGAACAAGTGTTAGGATCAACTATCCTGAGGAAGGACACGTCCTACACGTTCCCAATGTTCATTGTTGCACATGGGGAGCAGGGGAGCAAAGGCTAGCCGGGGTTTTCTTAACCCAGAGTTGCGCTCCGGTAATTCTGTCAACATATTGTTCTTGGAGTTGATATTTTGGAAGCAGGAGAAAGTTCTGAATGACTGCAGGTCAAAACAGGTCAGGTCAAAACTGCAGGTCTTGTTTGGTGTTCCCGGTCTGCTGTGGATAGTTACTAATAAACTAATCTAACGAGGGACATTTGGTGGCCAAGGCTCATTGATGCGTGTGAGGAGCAAAGGTTAACCCAAATTGTCTGATCCCAAGTTCTTATGTTGCAAAATTGATTTAAAGCAAATGCTGTTCTTATAGTGAGGTGTCAGAACACCCAACACATCACAGGGCTGTTTTGGTGACACCTACGAAATGTTAGGGAGATGGTTCTAATATTATGGCTGATCAGTGTAAAGGCCAATAAACACCATTAAGGATGCATATGGACAGAACCTTCCTTTCCTATATTCTGTGAATTTTGTACGTAACTGTACACGTTTTAAGGCTAACTTTTACTGCAACTTTTGCAAATGTATCACTGGCGCCAACATATTTTCCTGCGTCTTTTGTGTTTGCAAAGACACATCTGCAAGATGGCAGAGTAGTGTCAAATGTTTCAACATCGACAAAGACGATGGCAGTAGATGAGAATACGGTAATGTTCATGGTAAATCAAAACCAGAGGCAGCAATGCACACATGGGTGGCAGCCTGTTAGGTCATCAAATACAAGGCGACATGTAGAGGGAGAGTTTTTTTCATCAGGTTATTTGTCTTGTCTTGCCACCAATGATTTCCTGCTGTGCTGCTCCGTTCCTTCCCTTTTATATTTATCTGTAAGCTCTGAGAAAACGTACACAAATACGTATAAAAGGAATACAGAGTACGGGCGTAAGGAATCTATCCATACTCGTAACATCGAGGTTAAGTGGGCCTTATGAAAAGCGGATGGATATGGACAAAACGGGCCGGTGCCACTGGAAAATAGTCGGGGACAGTGTTGTCACAATATTCCATACCCACATGCTTTCAGATGGCCTATAGGTTGACACCGACATGCCCACATGGTGGCAGGAAAGAGTCACAGGTTTCAACAACAATAGCACTTGTGATTGTAAAGGAGGTTGTTATAATGTACCTATTGAAGCGAAACTGGAGGTAATAATTTCATTCATTTCATGGCGACATGCAGATGGATTGTTTTTTAACCTCTACATTGTCTCTATAGACCTCTCTTGTGTCCGTCACTGCCCCTACCAATTTCTAATGGTACTCCGTTTTTGTCAGGTTTAAGAAAAAAGCGCCAAGAAAGGTACAAAATGACCATAGCGCAGATGAAAGCGTTCAGTCCATATGTTTAACACTGAGCATAAATACACTTTTAACTATACCCTTCCTCAAACAAAGTAAAGGACGATATAGGAGGGGGTTCTGTCTGTCTGTCACGTTTCCATTCAGGAGCATAACTCAAAAATATGTTAAATGTTTTTCACAAAACTTTATCCACAAACCAATCATATCATGAAGGGGGGCCTCCTGCTATTTAGGGGCTTTGTCAATTTTATTTTTTGTTTTGTTTTGGATCTTGGATGGCAGGTGTACCGTCTTCAAGCCAAAACAGAAGTCCAGTTGCTTTGGATTCAACAAACAGGGATAACCATGACCTGCATGAATGAGAATCTACACAGATGGGATTGATTTGTATAGTTCGAATGCAGACTTACGTTCATTCTGGTTGCCGATTTTGTCACCAGATCTCAAATACTGTTCTGTACCGCGTACAAGTTGTGATGTGGTGTCATTTGCTACATAGGAACTTTAATTTTTTTTAAATTTATTGAATGTATGGTTATATTTAAAACAGTGTCGATCGCTACAAATGAGTGAGATAAATCCCACTCATTCTGTTAGTGGGATTTACCTCAGATAACGCCTTCTGGGGCATAACTCAAAAACTGCCCAATATTCTTCTCTTAAAGCATTACGTACATATTTTTTTATTTTCAGAAAATTCAAAGCTACTTCTCAGATATACAATCAAGGATTATTTCTGTAAAAAGGGATAACTTAAATTACCTCTTATTGTCTTATTGTCCTTCTTGAGTGAAATGCACTAATGGTAGGGGATCCTGAGCATTCGACGCTTGTTGGCTTTATCGCAGTAAATATCCGAGACCACCACAGACATTGCATCCGCTAAATAAATACATATGCATTGAGCAGAGTGGTGTCACTGTAACAATATAATGATTTTCATGTTGGTTACTTTAATAAGTTGCATGATCTGTTTTTTCATTCATTTATTTCTTCAGTCATTTTCCGTAACCGAAGTTCCGCATAATCACCACCAGAGGGCGCCAGAGACTAAAGTGATGACAAAACAAGACTTCTAGCTCCTCCACCACAGCATTGTAAGTGAAATATCCCCCACTCAGATTGCACTATACAATAGATGATATACTGAATATTAACCCTCAGTGTGTGTGCATATATGATACACACATGTTCACGTGTATTCTATATGTATTAAATTTACCGTTTTAATTCAGAGCTTGTTTTTACTGCATCATGAAAAATGCATCGTCAGTATTGATTGTGTATTGACAAATGAGGAAGCAGGTGGAAACACTGCAGGATTTAATGATAAAAGTTATGTTAATGATTTTCTGAACCAAGTGGAAAGACATCTCAGATTACCTGCACAGTTTTTTTTCCCATTAATTAAAAAAAATATGTACAGAAATTCACATTAAAAGAAATTGTAAGAGAAACCTTCATGCAAGACCTCAATGAAACAGAATTTCATTTTAGTTTTATAATGCGTGCCATCACCCATTGTTGACAGAGAGATTCGGTTATTGTAATAATACTTAATATATACTTTGGATCTGTCAATAATGAAATCCAAGTATATTATTTGAAAATACTTTCCACTTACATAACTCATAAAGTTTATGTCTTTCATTGCAGATTGCATTGCACTAAGTATATTGAGAGCCCAACCCGAGTTTTCTACTTAATGTTTTCATGGAATTTATTCTCGTTCTTTAAAAAAAAAAAAAAAAAAAATTCTCTGTTGAAAAAAGGAACAGATAACCGCTCTGCTGGTAGGAGCACTGACCTGCGATGAATGTGTGCTGTGTGTGTTTTTTACTGAGTGTGAGTGACAGGTTGGCAGCTCAGGTGAATATCTGACCTAATCTGTGTGCAGGTGGGTGATCAACGCAGAGAAAGGAATCGCTTTGTCACTGCACGTGCTTCTTGTTAAACAAATCTCTCCTCTATTCTCGGCTGTGATTCTCTTTTTTTCTTCTTATAAGAGATTGATGCAAAACTGGAGGTGCAGCCAAGGTATGGTGATTAGAGATAGTTTGGTTGATCAGGGTATTGATAACATTTCAAACAAAGTCATAATCAAAGGGTTTCCTGTTGAAGTTGTAATCTTTTCTGAAATGGGTCTTTGTTAGCTCAGTGTCATTTGGGTGACCAGGAATAATTTGCCACTAAGCTAATGGGGCTGGTTCTGAGAAGTGCAGCGCCAGGGATCGTATGGGGGCTCCAGGTGGTGTGGCCTGGGGCTCTGATGTGCTGCTCCTTTTTAATCCCAGATGACATTGCAAAATCCACAAACCCCTGCCCCTCTATAAGACTGCATAGGCGCAGAGACCAGGAGATTTTTTTTTTTTAAAAGCTCATATCATGTATCAGACTTAGGGAATAAGGAGTTCCACTGTTTAACGCTTAGACCCGAGACCTTGGGTTCTGCTTTTTATGAAAGATAGGCATTTTTTTCTTCTAAAAAATGAATTAATGTGATTCTTATAATATACTCATGGATGTTTCTATACAACTGCGATCGGTTTGTCCCGTCCTTGCAATTATTCAAACTTCTATGAAATGTCGTAATTAATATTTGCAGTGTTGTTGCACTATTATGACAGCTGGGATAGGGTCCAGTCCCCGCGGCCCTGAACGATATAAGCAGTTATGAAAAATGAATGAATGAAATTCTATTCCTTTAAATTTTCTTCTTCTTCTTCTTTGTTTTATCAACCAGTTTGTAAGTATCATGTTACATTATTATGTTGTGAGTTCAGGTCCCCCCTCTGGATATCCTCCAACACACTGGACAACAAATAAATCAATATATAACATACTCTGCATTCCTTCAGTGAGCCTAGAGTAGGGAATCAAAAGAAGACCAACCCTTAAGGTCAACTTGAAGGAAAATTTGTGTAAAATTCCAAATATCTAAAGACACATCTAAGTAATAAGTTGATATCCGGGTAAACTTTGTTGAAGCTTGACAGCATGTTTTGCCAAATATCCTACGGAAAAGATGACCACCCTTTAGCGTCAGCTGAAAAATCACTTGTCCTTGGAAACAATAAAAAGTAAAAATTGTACAAAGTTTAAAATATTAAAGCCAACTTTTTATTATAGCTACTATTTGTGTTAATTTTGATGAAGCGGGAATTTATAGTTTACCATATATGCGGCAAACCAGCCAATATACTCGCCTTAAAAATGACATCAGGTTTCCATGGAAACGATAAAAATAATGACATTCATTACGAAATGTAACTTTATAAGGCACAATTAGTGACTAAAAATAGGGAAGCTAGTATGTGTAGTTTCTGTTGACCCTAAAATGACGTGTTTCCATGGATACCACCCAAACTATATAATCAAAATGTAGATGTTGGATGTATGTGTAAAGCTCAGAGAAGCTTGAATGTAAAGTTTGAGAGATATGTTTCGGACAAGATGACGTCCATTGAGGTGCTCACCTTAAAAATCACATTTCCATGGAAACCACAAAAAAATAGCAGAATTCAAAATATCAGATGGCATAACTACTTATGTTTAATAAGTTAATAAGTGCTTCGTTATTTCTTATTGAAAAATGTCTGCCACTGGAATTAACCTGTTTATAAAGTGTCCCAGCGGCAGCATGTATTAGCTTAAGAGTAAGGGGCCGACGATAGAGCCCTGAGGGACGTCGGATGTCAAAGTGGCCACAGAGGAGGAGGCATTATTCAGAAAGTCCTAATTAAAAAATAGGATTTTTCTTGTGTGAAGACTTACTGGTATGTTCAATTTAGAGTGTCTAAGAAACTAAATTAAAGAATGCCCCCAAAGAAATGAAATATGCAAAAAAAAGAAATTTCCATTATTTTTTCCTGGTTTGGAGATTAACGGATTGATTTATGTGAAAATGTGGTGAATGTATAGAATGTTTACTGGAGGGAGATTTTCTCCATATAAAATGACCGCTGTCCCCAACATTCCATGGAAACATCATTTAATTAGTGCCAAATTGAAAAATCCCAAAACATCTAGGTTATATGTTGAAATATCAGTAAAGATTGGTAAAGCTAGAATATTTATAATATATATATATATGCTCCGAGCAAGATGACTATTATTCAAGCTCACTTTGAAAAAAACCTTCATGTTTCTGTGGAAACATCAAAAAGTCAAAATTCTAGGAAATTAACATTTTTGCAATTTTTTGTTCATTTCTGTTCAAATCTTGTTGAAGCTAGAATGAATAGTTCATGAGACGTGCTCTGAGCAAGAAATGACGGACAGATGTACCGGGGACTATATCCCTGTCATATTTATGTGTGTGTGTGTATTTATTAGATTTTCCTCACAGACACTGATGCCTTTCGTTTATATCTTGTGTTGGCTAGAAGAAATGCGAGCAACGGCCTCCTCCTCTCCGCCCTCTGCGATCATACTCTGTTTTGATCAACATCCATTATAGCTTCGTCTTATATTCTCCCATCTCTACCTCAGTCTCAGTCTGTTTGGTAATGTCCGATAAGTAGCTCAGTTTTTAGGCTTAGCATGAAAAACACACTGTTGTCTACGTTCGCCAAGAGTCCCAGAATGCCTTGGCTGTCATTGCCGGGGAGAACAATGGTCCCCCAGTGCACCTGTCCAGAAATAGTCCACAGCTCACTGATGGAGAACATATTTCCCAATAGCAGGTGTCTGAGTCAGTCGGTGCCTGATCCTCGCCATGACTGTAAATGAAAGGGCCAGCTCGTCCAGGTGCAGGAGCACCTCGTCGGCCCTCTCGGGTTTCTCCTTGACGGAGCAGCTTAGAAGAATTAACAAGAGAATTGTTGTATTAAAATGCGAATTTTAGTCTTCAAAAACAACATAACCGACAAACATATTCTAGGAAATAAAGGGCAACCAATCTTTTACTGAACCTGTGGTAATAATGTAATGCTCTGCATTGGACATATTTTGCTTCTGTGGTTATTTGGAGTTTTTATTCGTACTTTATTTGTTTTTAGAACAACTATTTTACATCCCTCCCTACATTTTAACACAAGGATCTGAATTCACTACGTTTTCAAAGTACAGGAGTTCAGGAGTAAAGGTCCTCCTAGCGGAACTTCCGGGTACTGCAGTTGGAATTTCAGATTTCTTTTTTTTAAATTTTACTTTGAAAGATATCAATAATGCATGGTTATAGACAATTTAACAATAATAATAAATAAATAATCCACAATTATATGAAAATGAAGATTGTGTTTTACTGTTTAAATGTATGGAAGAGGATAACAGCGATAATATTTCATAATAATGAAACTAAGCTTAAACTGTTGTCCCTGGCAGCAAGGGTTTATCCCTCGAAAGCCCCCAAATCCTCTGCGTTGTTCAAACAATTTGCCTGATTGAACTCCTCCAATTAAATTTCAATCATTAATAATCTCAAACAGTCCATTTAGACCATTTCTATGAAGTCACTAATATGTTTAAGATCAGAATCCCGTAGTGACTCGCTAACGAAGATAAATACTTGTAACTAGTTTTTCTCAGCTCAGTTATAAATCAAGACAGAGCTAAATTTAAACACAAATGGACTTATGGTGGGGAATAAGTTACGCATTAGAAACACAAAAAGCTCCACCTAATGACTAAAAGGTTCAGAAATGATAGGCCTAAAACATTGTGGGAGAACGCTCCCCCTAGTGGCAGAAATATGCAACTGACCTTTCCAAAATCTAGTTCTTCTTCTGACAAAGTCTTGGCAAGTATAAAATATAAAAATAGTCCATAAAATATGATGATCCAAAAAGGGGGGACAAACAAAATTCCAGTTCAGGTTGACTATTCTCAGTTGCACCGATTTATTTTAGGCCTTTGCGTATCAACATGATCGCTACCGTTTGGCCAAATAGGCCTTGGAGTGGAATAAATGTTACATTAAAATTGCATGAGGCTAAGTTATTTTCTGACAAAAACAGCCAGTAGAAATTCTCCCTCAAAGATTGATTTTGATGTGTTTGAATTCATTTTATAGCCTGTTCTTCTTTTCCAACTGAGTGCAAAAATAAATATTTCTACATTTATCAGAGTTCTTACTCGAACAACTCCAGCGCCCCTTTTGGGATTAGAAAAAACCTCCAAATCATTTGATGTTTTGGGCAGACACAAAGCGAACAGGGCAGACATTTATAAAATATTTATAGTGATATTTAGCTCGACGTATCTCCGTTTCATTTAAAAAGTCAGCTGGACTTCAACCAAAGCGGTTGAAGGCAAAACCCGGAAAGCGAAGACCGGTAAGAGCAATAATCGCGTAGATTGCGGGGATAATGAGCTCTCAGATGCGTCATATATTTGCCTGAGAAATTAAGCCAATTTGTGGAAATGGTGGCCTGGGGTTGAGGGAAAACGGAGTGGCTTGTAAAGATGAGTGATATCTGGCACAGCATGAAGAGAATGAGAGGTGTGCTGCCTGGTGCTTAGCTCAAATGAAAGCTCTGATTAGTGGAGCAAAGATCAAAATGACGGAGCGCTGGAAGCTTCAGCTGGGCCTTTGTTATTGATAAGTCTGTCATCTCCGCTGATATTGGAGCAGTAATGGCAGCTGATGATTAGGCCACTCCTGAGCTATTAACTACATTTCTTATCCTTTTACTGGGCCCCCGGAGAGCCTGTTGGAGAGACAAAGGAGCCCTTTATGAGGCCGGCTTCTTAAACGCCATCCACCTGACCTAAAAGGCACAACTGTTACTGTCTTTCTGCCGGGCCAAAGGAATCAGGGACGAGATACATGTCAGAGGTCGCAGTGTGCCGCTGTTTGAAATGAAGGGGTTCTGAGTGAGTAAGCTGCTGAGAGATGGCTGCAGGAAAATTACAGAAAATTGGCTGTTTTGTACACATTTCATCAGAAGATTTACAGAAAGCTGACCCCGACCCTTTCTCTCCCCCTCTGAGGAGATCGAGTGGGTCGGAATTGACCGACAAACAAATCTCTTCTTTATTTCTTTCTCGCTTTTTCCCTTCCCTAGCTGGAAGTGATATTCAATATCATCTCTTTTTAATGATCCTAAGTGGGTGAAATTACATATCGGCATAACGCATATTTGTTGAGGTTGTTTTAGGAACACCGAGGGCATAAGAAGTACCTGAGAGAACACTTAAATCCTAAATTAAAAGACTAATAGGTCAGATTTTATGTTTTCAGAATTTTTTTTATACCTTAAACGAATCTATTCAATAGCTATAAAAGACGATGATGATAAATGAATTACATTTTTTTTAAACTCTTTATGTATGTATTTGAACGCGACCTGATGGTAAATGATACAAATTAAGCACTAGAGTTAAAGTAAAGTAAATCATAAATAACTCAGCATAATAGATACATTATTTTAAATTACTGAGTCTAAGATAGAAAACTGATAATAAATGGATGAAGAGTAACTGTTAAATGTTAAATGGATTAGGAATGAAGCTAAGGGTTGCTTTCCAAACAAACTTCAAATGGAGCATTATAAATAATTAGGAATGTTGTCGTCCCTGACACCACCAAGACAGTGTCTTTTTGTGAAAAAACGTACACCAGGAGGTAAAATATGAATTATTAGAGTAAAATGTTATATAAAAAAGTTGAATCTCCTCTAGTTGAATTATATGCACAAAATGTGGACTAATATGACCAACGGTTGAGAAATTATGGCCCGAAAAATGGGATTTTGAAGATAAAACTCCCCCTAGTGGCGGAAATCTGGTATAAACCTTTCCCAAAATGAATCCAGATCTTCCTCAAACTAAGGTCTACTGGCGGACGTGCCCATGACGACTCCTTAACATCCCCAGCTTTTAAGGGATATGATGATTAGCTAGAAGAAATAGCTAAGACAATGAAAAAGAATGAAATACCCAGAATTCCCCACGACCGGTGCATTCCATTGAAGAAAGACAGATAGAAAGTATGTATTTAGTGCTAATTGCAATTCTTATAATTTGTATCTGCGACAAATTCCTCTAGTAGGCATGGAAACAATTACCATTACGAAATGTCCTGATAACAAATGGCACCATTTCAGTTCTTGGTTGTTGCGTGCAGAAAAAAGTTTTGTGAAAAAGCATTAAACATTTTCTTGAGTCATATTCCAGAAACAAATGAGGACGGATGGAACCCAATCTTACATCCCACTCCGCTTCATTCATGGAGGGAAAAATAAAATGACAAATAGCTTAAAATGATACGTGAAACAAGGAACCAATAAATAATCAATAGTTAAAATAAAATAAAATATTAATGGTCAAAACATTAGGGCTAGTGGAGATGAACAAGCATGTTAGACCAATTAGCTCTTTAGCTAAATGTGGGCTAAAGGATAAAAATATTTAAACAGTTAGCTTAGAATAACTCATTGGATGGTTAAAAAAAATATTTCAAATGATTAACTGAATAGCATGTAGCTCTTAGTTAGTTAGCATAATATAGCTGCTTGGGCTAGAGAGTTAAAAACAAGTATTAGCTTGTACTTGCTAGCTAAAATCCTGAATGAAAAGTTACATAAACGTCAGAGACAATTGACCGAAACTTGAAGAGGTGTGGTTGTAATAATGCTAATGCAGTTGAATTAGGTTTAAACGTCACTTTAACGTTATACACTACGCTGTAATTCATAGGATTAAAATCCTATTTAAAGCCAATTCAGCTGAGCAGGTTTGGAACAGGTGGTCCGACTGAATACTTTTGACGTGACTGTGGGAGACACGCCTGACCCAAAACAGGTTGAAGGCCGCAGCGCTGGGTTGCATCCAAGCATGTTTGGGCGCAGCGTTTCCATCTTCAGCTGCCTGCCTCGTCTCTGACCTCGGCTCAGTCCGCGCTCTGCCTTTGGTATTCCCCTACAAAGGCCAGCAGGAATCCTAGACTTGTTGATTTAGCCCCCAGTGGCCAGAGGCAAAGCATCTTTCATTAACGTCTAAAACCTCAGGAATGAGATACTGGCCTCACGATAAGATCTGGTAATGCAGTAACATGGAATTATGGAAGAAGAAAATTGCCATTTTGTATATAAGCACCTGTGATCTCCCATGAAAGCCCCCTGTTCCCCGGGTTGGGTCAGTCCCAGGAGAGGAGAGGGCGCTGGAACCCAATCCATCCAGCAGAGGAGAGATTTTCAGGCTGAGGGCCTGGAGCAATGGAAGGTGCTGCTGTCTGCGGAAGGTCAGCTTATGGACTACCAAGACAGTGATCCTGTGTGCCTGACGGAGAAAATCATCTGCTGCCCACAGGAGAGATGCCCCCCCCCTCAACCCCACCCCTGTATTCTCTGCTGTTTGTGGTCAGCAAGTGCTTTAAGGCAGGCTTTAATGCTTTAATGCTTTAAAAACTATCCTTTTTAGCAGAACCTATAGCTTTTAATTTACATTTTTATTGATGATTTTATCTGCTTTTACTTTGTAGCACTTTGAGATTTGATCCAAATGTGAAGTGCGTTATAAATTAAATGTATTATTATTATTATTAAGGTTAATACAAAGCATTTATGAGACCCTCCAGTAAGTGTGGACCAATCAGAAGGCCGCTGCGAGGACGTGGGAGGTCTCGTTTCCCCTCAATTCTCTTGGAAAAGTATCTTTGTCAGCCGGGCCACTTTTAGAGAGGTGTTACTTTATCCAAGTCTCCGTGGAGAGAAAATGTCACAGACAACAGATTTCTGTGGCATTGTGAAATTTTGAAGGAGTTGGATATCCTTTCATTCGCTCACACAGTCATCCAGAGCTTGGAAAAAAAAAAAATGCAGGTGTTCTGCTAGCAGCACATAACCCCAAAGGCAAAAAATAAAATAAAAATCTGCCCCCACGGCCCACCGAACCTCCTTCGTCCTGCAACTACGTGGAAAAGCACTCACATGGCACTCGCAGTGATGAAGGTTCCAATATGTGCAATCTTGGCTGGCCATTTACACATCATTGTCTTAAAGAAGAATCTGCTGGAAGCTGAGCCAAGGGTTTCATCTGTGGGGATTGCACAGAGAGTGGTTTGTCTGATTTTCCCAGGCCCGCCGTATACCACAACCATAAGTTTGAATGGCTCAAGCTCATTGCCATTGCTGGCAGTTAAAACACATCAGATGGAAAGAAGGAAGAGAAAACTCTCATTGCGGCTGAACTGATGTGTTTTTGTCTCTTCTGGATAGTTTCTTCATCACCTCTTTAAATTTTAAATCATTTGGCATGCGGCCTGTGGCAGGTTCTCTGGAGGAAACGGCTAAGCAATGAGGGTCAATGGCGCCGTAAATCTCCGACCGTCCACCCTGGATTCCGACACGGACACTTGAGATATGCATATTTAATACGTCGGTGTGACTTGAATGTCCAAATGAATGGGGAGCTGCTGTTTGATGCAGACAAGTGAGAACAAAGCTGTTTATCCACCGGGGACTCATACAACTGAGCTATTATTGTGTTTTGAAACGATGCAAAGTGGATAACATGCATGAAATGGCGAATAAGTCCTGCCTCTAGGTGCTGAAGGGCCTGAGGGGGGAGATCACTGGCAGCCATGATTTTGCACTTCATTCCACTGCCATGCAATAAGTGACATAACTTTGGCCTCAGCAGAAGAATCAGATTCATAGATCTTTCTCTGTTCTACCACAGCCATCAGGTTAAATCAGCAGGGGTTCGTCTGTGCTGCAGTCAGTCACAAATTTAAGGTCTAATTAGAAGTTACATTTTGACTTACACACAGGAGTGTTTCCTTTATACATTTTTTTGTAAACAAAAATACTTATCGTGGGTTTACGAAGTTGTGGCAGAAATGAATACTGCAACACAAATGAGTTATAACCCAATAAGGAAGATTGTTAAGTCTACATCTTATCTTTTTGTTGATAATAAAACGCTTTTACATAAAAATTCACAAATCCAACACAATATCAACATCAATAAAAAACGAATTGAATTGGTCCATCACATTTTTGCGAATCCATCAGATCATAAATCATGACTGTGTAAATAAAACATTTTTTATCACAATGTAACTTAAAAAAATTATTAATTAAAAAAGAAACAAAAAATAACAACTTCATATGACAAAAGAACAGCTCAGTGCAGAAAATAAGAAAAACATGTATAAAAAGGAATATCAATCAAGTAAAAATGTAAGGAAATCCAATGAAATAGCTCTATAAACACATTGTGCAAAAATTAACACAGATCTATGAAAACTATGAGCTGAGAGGACGGTAAGTTCAAAATAGGTCCCATATATGAAGAATACCGTTTTTCTTGTAAATACTTAATCACATTAAAATCATATTATAATTGACGTTTTTTATTCCGCAGATCACATGTCCCTATCCAAGAATCTACGGTGGCCTTAAAGTGTCAAAAAGATTTCATCAACAACGACCACGTCCAGTAGCTTGTCAACTGTTGAGATTATCTTGGATATATATATTTAGTAATGAAATCTAGTTATTTACTCTGTAAAACTAAACATCGAAGCTTAGATATAAAGGGGTTATTGTTTGTGGTAGAGTTGTCCCCCTAGTCCGGGGAGAGGGCAGTGTTCCCTGGAGGAGGTCTCACTCCCTCTGTAGATTTAAAAGACTTTTTTCAAACTGACATACAAAAAAATAAATAAACACTTCTATTTAATTATAAACTGAAACAAAAATGATTATTAATATTCTATTTCTTTAAAAAAAAAAGAAGATATAACCCTTAATTTTTCACACCTCAAATGATCTCTACCACCTGCAGTACCATTAAAGTCCACCAGGGGGATACACCTAAACTTTGGGAATCTCTGCTGCTTAGAATAAATACAAAAACTAAAAGCAGGTGTTTATAATCAATTAAAATGCTAATTTACTCAAATCAGCATGTGCTTCATCACCGATTCTGTCATGTGGACTTTTTTATTCCCATAAATGAAATATAGCCCAGACGTCTGCTGCAGGAACACACGTTTAACACCCAAGTCTGGTTGTTGATGAATTAAAACAAACATGTTCCACAGCTCAAAATTGCAGTCTTACTCAAAAGGAGAACCAGTACCCTATCCAACATATGTAATGTAAATAGTTTCAGGCAACAGAGAGGGGTATAAGTTCAAGAAAATATTTGGAGGCTAGGAAACTGACAGTAATTCAATTAGACAGGAATCCTCACCCGTTCTGTGGGTCAGAGTTATCCTTGTTAATCAGTGGAGACCGGAGACATATAAGCTGCTGGTTTCCTGCTGGGGCTCCTCTGTCTGCACCCTAACCACGCTTTGCATTTGATATTAAAGCATGTTTCAAGATTTAAAAATTCACTGTCATGAGTTAAATAATATTCAACAAATCACTTGACTATAATTATTACTGCCTCCAATAAAGGAGGACATGTTTTTGTGGTTATTGGTGTGTCTGTCTCAAACAAGGAACTGTCAGCAGACTGTGATTTGTTTTGTTTTTTGTTTTTTTCACAAGTACAGCGTGGCTCAAGCTACAATCCATTAGATTTAGTTGGAGATCCAGATGATGATCCGATTTTAAGAATTCTTCACCATTCAGGCCAGGTCTCGGCTCTAGTTCTGTCCATCCTCGTCACTCCAAAAGAACATCTGACCATCTTCGTCTCTGTCACATCCAGTTCTGCCTCCTGTCTTTTGGTCAGAACCGCCGTCTCTAAACCAAACAGCGGAGCTGCTCTCACCACCATGTTGTAAACCTTTCCCTTCACTCCTGCTGCTACTCTTCTGTCACAGATAACACCTTACACTCTTCTACAAATCTCTTCCACACTCCTCGCTGCTCTGAACAGTTGACCCCAAGTACTTAAATTCCGGCATCTTCGTCATCTCTGCACCTTGTATACTCACCAATCCACCTGCCTCCCTTTCATTCACAAACATTCAGTATTCAGTCCTGATGCGAATGCTTCTCTCCAGCTCATACCACCACCTCTCCAGGTTTTCTTCCACCTGCTCCTCGCTCTCACTACAGATCACAACGTCACCCTTGAGCATCATAGTCTACGGATGACCTCATCTGTCAGCCTGTCAATCACAATAGTAAACAAGACGCTGCTCAGGGCCGATCCTTGATGCAGTCCCATTTCAACCTTGAACCCATCCGTGACTCCTACTGCACAAACCACCGCTGTCACGCTGCTCTCATACACATCCTGTACAACTCTAACAAACTTCTCCGTCACCCCAGACTCCCTCATACAATCCCACGATTCTTCCCTCGTCACATTGTCGTACGCTTTCTCTAAATCCACTCCTTCTGACCTTCTCTGTATTCCTTCCATCGGCACTCTCAAAACAAACATCCCATCATTAGTACTCTTTCTTGGCATGAAACCGTACTGCCGTTCACAAACTGTCAGCATTTTTCAAACTGAGCTTCCTCTACTCCTTCCCAGATCTCGATTGTGTGGCTCATCAGCTTTATGCCTCTGTAGTTACTGGAGCTCTGAACATCGCCCTTGTTCTTGAAAACCGTTACAGGTTCCCTTTTCCTCCTAAGGCCGACTGGATAAGAATTGCGAAACAATGTTAAAAAGTTCTGCGTTCATCCCACGGCATTATGTAAATGATCCTCCTACACACAGATCTGTTCCAAACTATTGAAAAATGTTCCAGCTTGCCTGCGAGTCCAGACATTAGTGATGTAACTAAAATCATCACCACAGAATAAAATGGACCTGATACAAAACTTTCTTCACAAACAGAGATGACGGCGAAAGCACACTCAGGAAGAGGTGGTTTTATCTGTACGAATGATGGAGTCTGGTAGTTTCTCAGGGTGACCCCGGACTATATGCGGGTTTACACAGTGAGGGGAATGGTGGCGTATTCTTATGATAACACTCCAGAACTGAAAGAGATTGCTTTTGTCAGGCCTTGAAACACAGTTGTTGGGTCAATGAAAAGCAAAAATACAACAAAGAGTTTTGAATGTTGTCTGCGAACGATCCTTTAGTTCCAAATGTTCCCAAATCCATGTTGGTTTAGTCAGGTGACAAATGTGACAAACTACAAAATCTCTAAAAACACTTTAGTGAAATTAATTCTGACCAACTACAAAAGTAATTATGATACCGATGTGATTCAAATTTCAAGGTCAAGGAGTCTCAATGTGAAGGTCAAATGACGATGGAGTTACTTTGAGGCTTAGTGATAATAAGGAAACTACCTTGGAGGATGTTTATGCTCTCTTAATGCTGATCCATCAGTCTTGATGGATCAAACATGATACATGTGCTTGGATGTATCATGATAAACTACATAAATGTAAGTGACTGTTATGGAAAGTAAGTTGAAGGGAGTCATTATTCAGCCATTCTAGGGTGATGCTTTTCAAACCACGATCACTAGAGCTGTCCGCTGAAAAAAGCTGATGTGAGATAGTTTTGTGGTTTGATTAATTTATTCACATACCCAAATCTTATGCTTTTATTTTTAGAGGAGAAATAGATTAAATGAAAGAAGGGAAAATAGGGCATTCCTCCACCAAGATTCCTACACAGGCTTATTAAGTCGTTCTGGCATCTTCCAAAAAGTTCCATGGGAAGCCGTTCAACATGATATGGTATGGATCTGAAAAAGAGCTTTTGCAATCTTAATAAAAAGTGGGAGAGTTTGTTTCTTTTTACCTAAAAAAAAAGGCCATTATTTCCTGATCCATGTCTCATACTTCCACCGAATTTCTTGAAAATCTGTGACTTATTTTTTGTGTAATTCTACGAACAAATAATGAATAAATCAACAAACAAACAAACTAGAATGACGTTGATTCAGCCACACCTCCAAAAAAATATATAATACGTTTTTATTTATATAGCACTATTCAGAGACACGGTCCTCAAAGTAATTTACATAAAAAAACACATCATGAAAACATGAAATCAAACAATAAAAACACATATTTCCTATCGTAGGTAATTAATACACTGTGAATAAAAACTGGAAATCCCCAGAAAGATTAATAGGTATATTCTTTTGCTATTGTTTATTTTGAATTATATATTCATCTATACTAAATTGCTGTGATAAAAACAATGTGTTCATACTTTTTGTCTCAAGTCAATATTAATACGCCGCACTGACAGGGGGAATAATCTGTTCTAATATCTCTTTATATTAAATTCCAGCGGAGTTGATGGAAAATCTATAAACGGATTTTGTCCCCATCACTTCATGTGCGATGAGATATTTTCACGGCAAGACTGGAAACAGTCACAATTCAAATAAAAATTTAAATCCAAGTTTTTGTATGTTGTCTTGAAGCGGACTTTTAAAATGTGAACTTTTCCTTTAACTTACATCATTAGTTATGATGTACTCTGTTTTGGAGTCATAGTTCTCTCCACATTGTTAATTATTTTATGCAAAACTTCCAACAATGTCTCGTTTACACCTAAAATTGCGACATTTTATATCCCATTAAAAGTCTGCTTTGGTTTCCAGTGGCTTGGCGGCGCATTTCCTCTAATTACCCGTCTAGATTGTGGCAGATTGCGTCACGCTCTTGTTATTTCCACAATGTGAAATCAAACTTTCCTGCACAGCCCTAAGTGGTTAGCTTGATATCGTGTGGCGTTCGCCGTAAACGGCGTCGGAGCTCCTCCCTCTGGGTTTGACGGGGCGTCAGGAGTATTGTCTGAATACTTGACGAGAGAAAAACGACACAGTGGATGCAAAGAAAGCGTTTCAAATGGTATTCTGAGCCGTGTCCCTGTGAGCGCCACTTTTAAGAATGCGGCTGCCGTCTGGACACTTTGCACCCTGGGAGATGTCTGCAGAAAGTAATTACTTCAACCTGTCAGCTCAGCGAGAAGCTCGTGATCGATTGTCTGAAAAAAGTGGGCTAGTATATCAATTATTAAGACAACTCAGTTTGAAACCAGCGGGTGTATCGGTGGTTTGATATTAACAAAATCTGAGCTCCCAGTTACACTGCCAAAAAAGCAATTTCAAGAATGTAAAATTAAAAAAAGAGAAGCCTTGTTTCTTAGTATTTAGTCTTATTTATTGTCTCTAAAGAAAGTCCGTCTTGTTAAACTAAACTTTAAATTAGAGACGTAATGCCCCAACTTTGTCTTGGTCAGACATTCCAACTTATATTTTGGTTTGATTTTAAATGGAAACATGGCACAACAATGTTTGGCATACCAGCCCTGCAGATGACCTAGATGTTGTTTCATTATTTTAAGAGTACCCCCACCCCACCTCTTAGTTTGCTCATCTATTTATTTCATTGTCAATGAGAGCTGCTTCTTCACTTTTCACATTATTACTATCATGAGAACCATCGTCTCATGATAGTAATAGTAGTAATAGCCACTTATTGTGTTCAGGGTCGAGGGCTGGAGTCTACCCCAGGTGACACTGGGCGAGGGGAAGGGTACAACCTATCCACCAACCAAGGGTTCATCACAGGGTCGACACAGACCACAGCCACAATATTCTCGTTCACATTCAAACCTACGGGCGCGTTAGAGTCGCCATTTCATCAACATTCATGTTTTGGGACTCCGGGAAAAAACCGGCGTACCCAGAGAAAAAAACCTGCCAACACCCACATACAGGCACACATAAAGAACCCGGAACTTTCCTGCTGTGTGACTCTTCTACTTACTGTTGCCAGTACGCAGCCCAAGAATAGAAATGATTTTGTTTTCTGTAATCACTTAAACTGTGGGCTGGAGTCTATCCCAGCTGACATTGGGTGAGAGGCAGGGTCGCCATTCATCACAGAGTCATAAAAATAAGAATACTCAATATAAAACTTTCATTATGGGATGTATATGTGTATTTTTTTAGTTAGCATGCTGTGGTACAACTAATCCTACGCTGTCGTCGCTGACAGCGATACATCCCTGAAAAAAAAAAACCCAATCCCCTGCGTTGTACAATTGGGTACGATTGAATTCCTAAAAGTAGTTGTGACTCATTAATCATATCGTATATAACAGTTGGGACCCCTTCATGGCTGAAATACCAAATAATTACATAAAATATGACAAAATCCAACTGAGATCTTCTTGAGGCGATTCATATCAGGTAAGTTTGATCCAAATTGGACGAAAATATCCGAAATATTCACATGAAAAGCACCTCATAGTACAAAAAGTAGGAGATCCCCCTAGTGACGGAAATAAACAACTGATTTAAGAAAATTAATCCAAGAAACAGTTTTGAGTTATTGTGCTAACATGAGGGATGATTTTTTTGAAACTAACTATTAAAAAGAATTATTAAAAATTCCATGTAACCCCTGCAGTTGAATATAATTAAGAATAGCTGGCTTCTTTCCCGGCGGTTTTTTCGGTGCACCTCCCCTAAAACTCCAAGAACAGGTGCTGTCGAGAATCGATAGAGTGAACACAGAGAGACGACAAGAGCCAGAGCTGTCATCCTGACTTTCAGATGAAGTGGGGGATTAGGACGGAGGTGAAAGCATGCTGAGGACCATGGTGACAGCAGATGAAGGGAGATAACGCAAAAACTCTTGCGGAATTCCCAAGGCAGAGTTGAGCAGGCGGTGGCGGCGGAGGAGGTGGGGATGGGGGGTGGTGGTTGCCAGTCGAGAGCTGCATTGCTCTCAGAAGTATTTTCGGTAATGTAAATTTCATCCGAAAATGTCAATAGTAATGATTGAGCAGGTTTTGCTGCAGGGGAAAATTACATTTCAGAAAGAAGAAAAAAAGATCTGAAAGGTTAAATATGTTTTTCAGATGACAAAGTCCTCGTGGGAGCGCGGGAGATTGCTGACAATCTCTGTTCTGATGAAATCATGCTCGGCGCGTGAGTGTGCGTGACCACAAACCACCAGTCACACCAGTGACAACACCGTTATTAATACTGAAAATGATGTCTTACAAATGACTGAGCGTGGGCTCGGGGTATTATTGTGTGTATGCATATTTGTGTGTTTCCTCGCTGGTGTTGTGGCTGTGCAGGAATGTGCTTCCCGGTGTGTCTCTCCGAGCTGTGGTGGTCCCGCGGCACCAGTCAATCGTCCCTCCGCAGACACGCTGACTAGGCTAGCCTGGGCTCAGGTATCTCCTCTAACCCCCCCTTTGTCCCGCTTTCAAATAGACCCTTTTGTCTGCTGGTTTCTGCAGGTCATTGTGAGGAGCGCTTCTTAGTGTCAGCTTTAATTCTCACTGTAACCCAAACCGCGATGCCTCCCAACTATCCACACTTGCCTGCCTGGCATTCAGGGTCTCCTTAGGGAGCTGAGGCTGCATTACCCACCCCCCAACCCCACTTCCAATAACTGCACCCAAGGGACGACTTGCAAACTATGTTGCTTAAATATTTAAATAGCCCTTTAATTGTGACCCGTCCGACCTCAGCCAGCGCTCCGCCACCGTAAAAGAAAACGCTGGTGCTGTGGAAATGATCGAGGACGATCTCCAAAGGTAGACATGATGCCCAAAGACGCCACTGATAACGTCAAATTGATCAGTTGTGGTGCTTCCCTCTTTCTCTCGCTTCCTTTAAAGGGCCAGCTCAGCCTGCAGAATAAACACACTTATTATTTTCTGTTATTTGTGGTGCCGTTTTTTTGAAGCTTTTTAAGAAATCAGCCTGCATTCTCTCCAATATAATAGAATGTAATAATATAATATAACCCTGTGCCTTGAAACTTGATAATTTTTATTAAAAGAAAAAACGAGCAGGGGATAGAAGCCCTTTGTACACAGAGATCAGGCAACAGCGCCGCTAGGAAGACCTTTCTCCACGACGACTTTGTTTGTTTACATTGAGCAAAACACCAGCAGGGCCACTCTGCCGATCGGACAGCTTTCTCAGCTTTATTGCCAAGACATTTTTCACCTCGGAGAGAAATAGATGAATAGTAGAAGGGTTTAGATTTTTCTTTCCCCAAAGTAACTTTCACCCAAACCAGCTGGTCCAGACTAGCAGAAAGAAATATTCTGGAAGGGATGCATGTAAGCCCGGCTGTAAAGCTGCCCCAGAATAATCAAAATTCAAAAGTAGTAATAATAATAATCTAATAATCTAATCTAATATGAATATGAATAGCCAAAATGGAGCTGCTGTCCCCACGTCTTTCAGGAGAGCATCTCTGCCAGAGAACATGCTGCATCGAGCTCGTAAACTCGACAGGCGGAATCGTGTTCTGAGTCGACAAAGTGCGAGACTCCGGGGGAATGTGGGTGGAGGACTCAGGGGATACACCGCGGATGTTTGGTGCTCAGAGTTGTTGGACACAATTTATCACATTTCTTTCTTTTAATCTGAAGATAACTAACCAGGAAATCACCACTATTCTCTACCAAAGTGAGGATTCTGAGAAAGAAGTTCTCAAATTGTAAAAAAACTAACAGCATGTAGCCCAATCCTCTGTGCTAATATAGGACACATGTCTTATATGAGCACCTCCATGTAGGAACTACTGTATGTTTTGAACTACAAAAGGACGAGGAGTTTTCATCCATGTTTGTTTGTCCGTCTGTCGGCCGGCTAGTAAGATTACAGAACAACAAATAGACGGATTTGCCTGAAATTTTACGCAGAGGACGGTCTTTGTATATCATACACATGAATAGATTCATTGAAATAAAACAAAATAAAATAACAAGGCGTTTGAAGTTGTGATGTGACAATGTGACGAGGCGCTCCTTTTAAACTATGTCCATCATTGAGAGCTTTGTTTCTATGGTAGTCCTTTGGGGATGGCGCTGAGTGCTCTGTGGGTTGAACAGAGACGCTGAAGTGGAAGACACAAGAGACAACCAGCTATAGAGTATTGCGGAGATACTCAGAGAGTCTGTTGGAGATGTTGGTGGATTTAGAGGTTGGCAATAACTCAGACATTAATGAAGAAATCTGCATGAGTTTTTCCTGAACCTTGAGAATTGTTCTGTCTTGTTCCTATGATGAAACTAGAGAGGAACATAAAACGATGCAAAATGTGTTGTTGACTTAATGTCCCGCTCAAAAACTATGAGAGTGGAGTACAGAATAAAACAACGTGCTGAACGGATGAAGAGGATGATAGAGGAAGAAACAAACAATAGGTTCAGAGGTTGGTTCTGGCCCTTGGCGAAAGTTTGCGCTCTATGAGTGCTTTTTTTGGTCTTTTAATATCACTGTACAGGGGAAGTACAGTCGTTACCACTGACGACTCATAGCAAGAGTGTTCTGGGTAATTTGACCCATCCAGTATTTACTCCGCCTCTCATCCGATGTCAGAGGTCACAGGCTCCAGCCCAAATGTGACCCTGCAAAGAAGCGGTTATAAACACAAAAGAAAGCATTCATGGACGAGAGGGTAGCTAACTACACTAACAAAAATAGCTAACTGTAGAGCTCTGCTGAGCAGGATGCCATTAATGTTTACATCCTGTGCCGTCAAAAGCATGAATCTCTCATCCATCAGAAGTTGCACAATGCCAACGGCGGGCTGATGTGTCACAGAGATAATAGCTCCTCCAAATGACCTGCTCTCAACAAGCTCTGTGAATCATGATTTCTAAGAGGCGAAAAGAAATCGCTGTTGGGTTTCCCAAATGTATTTTTTTAGTGCTTTGAGCACCACATGCAAAGAGCTATATAGTTCCATAACAAGCCATTACTTCGAGATGGAAATTTAGCTCAAGAGACAAGAGGGAAAATATGTATTTTTTGAGCAACAGAAAAAAGTTTTCCGTCAGCATGTTATCACATCTAAATGACAGCCACGGAGTAAAATACTGTTTCTATAACCTTCGACCTTTGAATGAACTGGCGCCGAAGCAATAGCTTAAAATTCAGGGAGCCTAAGCGCAAATTATAAGAAGAAAACCATCGTGCAGCAGGTCATGTAAAACAGAGTAGAAATGACCAAAAGGCTCCAATAAAGCCAACAACAATGGTATTTTTCTCTTTGGAGCTAAGCCTAAGATCGCAGCAGGGGAGATCCATCCCCAGGGCTTCTGTCTGCCTGTCTACCCTTGAAGAGGAGCAGAAACAACAGGAGGAAAGAGAAAAGAGGATCATGTTGAAACAGCAAACATCATAACCTGATATCGACACTCAGCTGGGGTTCGCTTCACCTCTGCTGCCTCTGTTTTTCTCTCCTGGGAGGGTGCAATCTATATGGGCTTCCTCGATTTATATCCACGGCTAAAAATAAATCAGACATCCAGTACAGTGAGTTCCAGAGTGACAGGTGAAAAAATAAGCATCGTTAGCGGGAGGTTTTTACACAATAGGAACCAGAGGGGCCCTCAGTAGAGCACTAATGTAGACCATGGACCAAAAATTTGGAGAAATGCAACGTAGCTGCAACTATACTTTAATGTTACAGGAATTATAAAAGCTAACCTTTTAAATCTGGTTAATCCAAACCACATCCAAACTGCACACACTTACAATTAACAAGCCCTTAAATGTGTGTCATTATGAGAGATTCATAATTCCCCGGAAAACTTTTGAAAATACCTTATTTAGCAAATTAGTGGGAAAAAAAAAGAAGGATTTCTATTTCATCAAATCACAATGAAAGTTATCTCAAAGCACTTTCCAAAATGACCAGGTCCGGCAGCAAATCTGGACACTGGTGGTGGTGGAGGCCAATAACTTTGCATAGACTGAGCAGTAATAAAGTTGATGGATCTGAAAGAACTAGAAGAAGGGGATGTGGAGGGTGCACATACCAGCAGATGAATGGAGACAGTCATATGTAATCTGGTCTAAGAGATATTCAAGATGGCAGCAGGATCATAGGCTAACGCTAAAGGTTGGTCACAATGATAATAGGTAAGTAGATGTGGTGTATGTCACATCTGATGAGCATAGTTCGTATCAGCGGATGATTGAGACTAGGTATGTATGAAAGGTTAGAAGGACACAATGGTATGAAGCATGACTGTGGGCAGAGTGTACAAGGAGATAGTCTTCCTGACCAAACTTCTTTGAAGAAGTGCTGATAAAAAACGTTTCAATTCAAGGTAGGCTAGAGTGAGAGAGAGAGAGAGAGAGAGAGAGAGAGAAAGAGGAGGATTTAGGGAACAAAAGGGAACATCTATTCATGGCTTTGCATTGACTTGTGTAAAATCCTGCTGTGAAAATATGTTTGCTTTGTATAAGGTGTGAAAGCATCATTAAACTAAACACCTCCTATGGTTGTGGAATGCCCGCAAGTTATCTTTCTATAAAATCCCATTCTGGAGTGGCGTTTGGCCGTCATTGCTTTGTTTAGTGTAAATAAACGGATTTTTGTTTGTACAGCAGCATCTTCGTTGCAACACCGCTGCACATTCTTGTGTAAAGAGAGCTGCTGCTGAGAGATTTAGATATAAATCGGATCCCAACAAGCAATCGCTGGATGGTTTCCTTCTGACAAGCAGCAGCTCAACCTTTCAGATGAGTTCTTGAGGAATGGAGCGGAGGCTTGTGGGAGCCCGTCTCGGCCCAGTTCCCCTGCTCAGCTCACATTCTCTGGATGAACCCGTGTCCTGGGGCCAGTTGGGCGGCATAGTCTCATGTCTCAGGTCCTCACAGTTCACTGGGCTCTTTAAAGTGAGCACACCCACCAGGGGCCCTCAGGACTACAAAAACTACAAACACTGGGATGTCCTGGCTATCTGAGACACACAGATGCACACTTGCATGCACACATGCACACACGTACACACACACACACATTCTCACACACACACACATCAACTGTTTAATGCTTATTTATCTGTGGTAGAATGGAGAGACAATAGCAAAGACAAATGTTTGTCTGCCACGCATGTACGTTTCTAAAATCACCGGCGATTCTCTGTAATATCCATCTTTTTTTTCTATTTGATGATTCTGTCCTGCAGGAATCCTCAGACAGTTAAGGGAGGGAAATGTCAGAGAGCGGGATCGGCTTTCAGACATGGCACACTCCGGTGAACATACGGACCCAGATCAAAGCAAACCCTTTGCCTACCGCAGTGCATCCCCAACAGATCTGACAAAGTGCCCCCATTGTGTGACTCTGACCCATTACTGATAATGGATCGCCTCCAGAACCGCCCCCCTCGGAGGCCGAACTGGTCCTGCACACAGAGCTGCGGTCTGCGCTCAGAGGAGAGCGGCTGATGAACACACACGATATGACATGTCAACTTTCATGCAGTATGACAGCCTCAAACAGATTAGGAGGAGTTTTTCTCTCTCCACAGCGTGTCCCTTCAAGTATGTGTTTTTGATTCTCGCCATATATCTTCGCCAGTCGGTCTAATCGCCACTGTGTGTATTATCTAACAGGAGTCTGTAGAACAGAACTTCAACTAAAACTACAAGAGGTCCTCCGAGTCGACCATCAACCCCTGCTGAGGTCTGAGCAGATAGACGCCTACGAATATAACCTCCTGCTTTTTACCCAACCAGAGAAATAAGTTCAGCTCGTATTTTTTCCAAGTCTGAAATGTGAACAGTTTTGCAGTTACATGTTTAGCCATAAGTTATCTTTAAGAAAGTAACAATAAATAAACCAAAACAAGCCAAAATAAAGTGCCTACACTGGAGGATTATAGAAAACAAAGTGCATTAAATCCTTATATCTCAAAAGACAACACACAAACACACAACAAAAGGTTTTTGCGTAAAAGCGATGACCTTTTGTGGCGGTTTGACCTTTTGCTCACATGAAAATGCCAGAAAATCAGAGTGTCATCTTTTGAAAATGCTACCATTTCTGTGTCAGTGTAAACATGCGAAACACACATCTTGTGAAAACGGTGATGTCACGTCCTAATTTGCATATAGCTACCAGGTTTTCAGGCTGATAACCACAGAACAGCAACCTGAACCATGGCAGGCTGAATTCTCCATGTTTTTGTGCTGCAGTTTATTATTCATCCTCCAGCAAACTGTAGAGAGCACCATCACTGGAATCAGTGGAGACAATCAAACAGGTTTTTCTCACTTGTTCATTTCAAACAGTTACATTCAAAGGGCAGCGACTCCATCGTTTTAGTTCACCCATGAGGACGAGCGTCGAGTCCACAAATTTGTCGTATCAACACAGAACATTGTTAAAACGCAAATGAAAAACTTCTAACATATGTCATTTAAGCAAGGCCTAAGTAAGTTTTTACGAATCAATAAATATCGTGAGTATAAGAACTTTGAAAAGGCTGTGTAAAAAAACTGCACATAATGGAGATGGAGGCTTAAACTATTAAAGTGTAACAGTGTGTCTAAAGTAATCTGACTACTTCACTAACACAGTGGCACCCATCGGAGGCTGCGTGTATGTGTCTATGTGTGTCTGTGTGTGTGTGTGTGTGTGTTTGTGTTTATGTGTATGGGTGGGTCAGCACAACACCTAAAACAGATGACATGGTCCAATGCCAGATTTCCCTCTCCTCACTCTTAAAACTACATAAGGTTATTATACAACCTTATATAAAACTATATAAGGGTATTATACAACCTTATATAAAACTATATAAGGTTGTATAATAACAACCTTTTTTCTCTTAAAATTAGATTTTTTTATTTTTCATGTTGGCCATAATACTTATAATACTAGTACAATTTGGACTATTTATCCGGAATTTGAAATTTGGATCAGATTTTTGTTGTGTGAATACTCTTCAGTTTACAAAATAAGACACGAGGAATTTATCTATGATGGAATACATGTTTTAACAACGAATGTTAAAAATCCATATCACCTGTAACCTGACAAATACAGGTGATCATAGGTTTTTTTTCTTATGGTTTTGCCTTCAGCAAATGAATCTTGTGACCAAGCATTCTTGCGGTTTATGTTAAATGCTTATATTTTGAAGGAGCAGAGCGGAAGTATATTTGGCAAAGCATTTGCTTGTGTCATAAACCTTCAGCTACACACACAAAAAATAATAATAAAACTGTTCCAAAGTCTTCCTTGATGGTAAGCTTTCCAGGGCTCCTAGTTAACTGCTATGTTGACAAGCTAGCTGCTAAAGCTGAGTAAATTAAATTTATTTAGACAAGGCCCAAATAAAATCTATTTTTTATAATTATAGCCATATTGGAAATTGAATTGTAAAGGAAATGTTGAAATTCTCTTTGGACCAACGTGATGTCAATATTATATTCTGGTATTTGGTGAGGGAGCACTTCCCCCCTCGCTGCTTCATTTCCTGTGTTTTGGCCAATAGCAGATCAGTAGGAAAAAATTCTTTGAAATTCATTAAATTGATTTAGTAGATCCTGCCTCCAGAGTAGGAAAGGTCTGTCCTCCTCTGCCCTCAACTTCATAGAGACTGCCTTTCACCTTGCTGCCCCGTAGGTGCTGCTGTTAATGCTGAATTTCAGTACTGGATTTTTTTTTTCCAAATAAGATATAAAGGTTACTTTATGAACGATTCTGAGATTTGTTTTATTTCAACCAATTCATCTTTTTATATTTTCATCTACCTCAGGCCTCTCAAACACAGAGGAGGACCATCCTCCTCTGCCTCGATGGAGCGGCCTCCTCTGCCTCTATTCCATCAAGGCTATGTGCTCTACCAGTGTTTTTATATTACTTTGCATATACACATAACATTCTTGGACTTTCTGAAACCTACTATGGTGACATTCCAACCTGCACTGCTGTACTCCATCATCCAGATACGCCTAAAGTTTAAATCACTTGTCCCCCTATAAAGCCCACATATCATAAAACCTCATTCAGACTGTCACTGGTGACGGCGTGTCTTTCTGGTAAGACCAACAGATTGGAGCGTGAATGGTGGAGTTTCTTCTTTGATGTCAAAATATCCCCATTCATCGCACCGCCTCAGATATTCTGTTTGAAGATGCTTCGTCATCTAGTTAGCGACACGCATGAATGGATGAACAAGATTCCCTCCGTCCTTACCGGACCTCCACCCAGGGCTGTACCCCATTGGGCCACAGCCACCAAGTATGTATAGTGGTCATCCTCCCAAACCCCAAGGTGAGCGGATCCTGGCCTCGACATATCGTAGGGTCGTGAGCCAATCTCTGAACCCTAATCTGCTCAAGCTGCCTACTACTCCTCAGGGTTTGGTCAAATTCAGAGAAATCATTTCACAGTCTGTTTCCTGAGTAGTGAATAATAAAGTAAAAGAATGACAAAGGTGTTACGACGTTGCTGGCACAAATGTTGGTTAATACGATCAATGGCCGACAGGCAAGTCTTTCAAAGTCCCTGTGGAAACTCGATAAATCTATATACATTATCTAACAGGGTTGTTTTAGTCTGATATCAGTGTCAAACAAATTTACTTAATTACTTGATGGATATGTTGATTATTTTATATACTGGTGTATTCGTAACTCACAATTAAACTTTATTATACTGTTTACTGTTGCTTTTTCTGGTTACCACTAGGTGGCACTATGACTGTGGTTGAACTTTGACATGTTGATGTCATCCAGTTGGAATTCATAAGGCCTGTTCATAATGTGCTGAAGAAAGTAAAGGCCCTTAATCCTGATCAAGCATTGATTCAACACAACCTCATCTATCGTTAACATTCTTTTGTTGCAAGGCGATGAAACGTTTGACTCCTCACTGCCATCTTGTGGTTAAAACAATGTCCACATGAAGGATGCATGGTTGCTACCGGGTACGACGTTAGAAACACAAGCATTGATTTTCAGATGTTGTATGAATACCATAATCCTCAAAATCAAATCACCTGTTCCCCTCCTCGAGCTCCGCCCCCCCCAGACAATGCCTTTAAAATGAGTTTATAACCTTTTGAATAACCCTGATTATAAACACGACAAACAGCAATGATCACATGACCTACTCCATCCCTGGTTAGCGTGGGTAAAAATATGTCTCTCGTTTTTTTTCCCCCTGTTCTGTCTTGATTCAAGCCTCCGGCGGTCTGGATTGTACCGGGGGGCTTCCAGTCGGTCACCCCTGCTGTAGAACTTCAAAGTAAGAATAATTGCTGCCAAGTTTTGGTGAGTTCCTTCCAGTTGTTTGAGATTTCTGTTGATGCAGAAATGCACAGGATTTGGTTTCCATCTGAGGCATACCTTTTTCTTTTGCATCGAAAACTCCAAACATGCAGCTGCGGCCGCTGAGCGCCTTCAATTCTGCTTCAGTTCATTTAGCAGGGTCGCTGATTATTCAAAAGCCACAAGCGGTGTCACGGCGCGTCATGGTTTACGGCAAAACAGTTGAAAGAGTGTCACACCTGGGTGAGTCGCTCGCCTCTACGATACACTTCTGTCAGTCAGATCTGGTCTAACGCGTGTTAGTTGTTTGGGTGATACATATTGAAAAAATGTGCACACACACACACACACACACACACACACTCTGGCTCATCCGTAGCCTCGGGTCTCAGTCCCTCCCTCCCTCATAATTACTTTGGTGATCAAGGTTGGGGCAGTAGTAAAGCACGCCGGCCCTTTAACCTTTGGCGAACTCTCCCATTAGTCCACCTTGGGAGCTGATGCACGGTGTCAGAAGCCATTGCCTGCGACAACCTTGGGAATTAGTCTTGGCGTGAATCTGAAAGGCCGGCGATACCGCCGTGTGAATCAGACGCCGCAGCAGAGACAGGGAGAGCATGAGGGGGTCAAAAATGCAGCCTTATCAAACATCCCCCTCTCTCCGACCCCCTGCTTGGGCTTACAGAAACAGGACAGACTCCCACAACGCACCCTGCCTCTCTGCCAGCCCCGAGGGCTCCTCCAGACAGCTCAGGAATTCGGGATAGGGATCCGACAAGGTCTACAGCTGGGAGGAGAATTCCTACCATCCTCCGTTCGGCCTTCTTATTGTCTGGCACTGGCATCCCAGCGTTCTCTGTCTGGCTCCGTCGTCCTCATGTTCTGATATTGTTTTTGCTCAAGGGCAAAGGTCAGGTGGGTTTTGACACCTGAGTTTGACGGGTAATGAATCGCAAACAGTGGTCGTGATAAAAGGTGAAAATGTATGCTGCAGAATAACAAAGATGGTGAAGTGAGCCGTTGTTGTTTGGATGCTGCAGCCTTCCTCTCGTTTATTGAAGATGGTAATTAAAATTATGTTTTCTGTATGTTTCAGAGTCAGAAATTAGAGAGGGAAGATTTCCAGAGGAGTAGATGATGGATGCAGGAGGCCGCCGTGTTTTTACTCCCTGACCCAGCCTGTGGATGCAGTACACTCACAGAAATCCAGGGGGCAGTATTGAACTAAGAGAGAAACTGTGTGGAGGCTGAACATGTGGAAGGTTAAAGGCAAATAATCGGATTGATAAATCAGACTTTGTTTCTAAGGTGAAATAAGAGCCATATTGTCGCAGCATCCTCTGCTTGAATACATTTGTTTTAAGTCAATCAGATAATATTCATTATGCTGAATTTCATCTGCAGCTGCACAAAATCTGAGATCAGATTTTTTTATTTTTTTTCCCCAGAATATATTATAGGAGCGGAAATAAACCAACAATTAGCCACCAGTACCAAATCTTAATTTCCATCCAAAGGGAGATAAAAGATTCCGCTGTCACTCTGAGGAATCATCCCGGTGACAGGATGAAAGCAGCATCCACAGCTGAGGCCATAGTGTCTCCGTCACACAGAATTTAGGCAGCGTGATGGACGGATCAGATGGACCGGGCTGATATTAGAAGTGGGAGTCGGATATGACTGGGATGCAGATGAGGCCCGTCAGAGCTGCGCGGAGGAGGAGGAGGAAGAGGAGGAAGAGGAGGAGGGGGGGGAGGTGGGTGTTCATATCCAGGGAGACTGGGCGAGCAGCTGAATGCAGGTGGTGGCTGGCTGGTGCTCCTCAGCTGGGCCCGCCGCCAGCTTGGCCCTTGGGTGCCCCGCTTTGAATTCAGCCCTTTGTGCTGGCCCCGCGGAGGTCAGACAAATTCACGTCTCATCATAAACCCAGATAGAAACGAAACCGGGTAATGACTCAGCTGCAACTTCAACCCAGTCGCCTTGTTGGTTACGTCATGTGGCGCGATCAGCAAAGGCAGATCATTTTTTAATTAGGTGAAACACATTATATATATCATTATATATAAATATATATATATATATATATATATATATATATATATATATATATATATATGTGTGTTATTTATGTATACAGTCTTATAATTTTATATTCACGTTTTTATTTTTTTTTAATTGTGCAGATGATGATGATGATGAAGATAAACAACAAATAAACTTAATAGTTTGTTTATATGCACATGTGGAGGTGAATGTAATGTAGGAATCTTTTTCAGTCATTTCATTTCTTTTGTTCTGATTTTAACATGGAAGCAAAAAAAACGTTAAGTCGGACGTTGCAGAGGGAAAAAGAACTGGTACAAGTTAAATATAATAAAACAGATCTGTATACAATAAGACTTGCAGATTTTTTTTTAGATTCTTTAAATTTCAGTTGAAATTTTAGTTTCATTGGTATCAAAAAGTTTATTTTGGTGCTTAAACCTGATAGTGAGATGGAGATTCAAGGACAAACACAATTTGTCCATTTTGTATTAAATTCAGGTTTTTGCCCAGAGGTCATTTTAGAAGAATGTAAGAGATTATTTTGGCTATATGCTGAATTTTTTTTTTCCCAGACTTTTTTTGGAACAAATGCTTAAAACTGAATTTGTCATTTTGTCTTTATTTTCACCACTTTCCATCAAATGATAATCTTATTAAATTCATATTTATTTTGGTAATTTTTGATCCCCCTTCACAGCACAAACCCACTTTTATGAAGGTCGAGGCTCCACATTTGTCCGAGAACAATGTGTGAGGAGAAAAATGTGACATAAAAGCTGAAAATATGTATTTTAATTTATGGAAATTATGGTCCAAACACACCTTAACTCCTTAATCTTAACCTTAACCTTAATCATATTCTATTCTTCTATTCTGACAAAAGCAATCAAATATATGAATAAAAAAGTTAATGAACATATATTTGGATTTCTCAATTCAGAAAAAAGAATTAATTAAACTTCTTTCGGGTACCTTTCTTTATCCTGATAGTGTTTCATATCAATATTTTACAGCAAAATCTAATTTCTCTGTTGAATGGGCCTAGAATAATAATAATAATAATAATAATAATACATTTAATTTATAATCCACTTTACATTTGGATCAAATCTCAAAGTGCTAAAATGTGAATAACGTGTAAACAGATTATGTAGCTTAAAAACTAAAAGTTCACATTCAGTTTTTTTAATTCTTGTGAAAGCACACATTTATGCGTTTTGGTGCTTAAAATATTTACATTTTAAATGACTTTAAATCTACTTTTATAAAATGTGAATGGGTTTTAAGAGGAAATATCTCATTATGTAGAAATCTTACTTAATAATATATATACTAGATTCTGTGTTTTATATCACAATTTCCAACACAGTCTGTGGAATAAGTCTCATATTTGGGCCTAAAGCAATATTCAAAAATATAACTTAGTTTAAACGCTGAAAATATGAATGATGATTTTATGAAAATGTTGCTTAAAACATCATTCAGAGTTTATTTACATATAGATACATATAGGAAATGGAATATATGGTCTAAAAAAGGTGAAAAATGTATAATAAATATCTAAAATTCCATTTTTCTGCTTTCTTTTTGAGTAGAAACGACGTCACTAAATGTTAGACCGTCACTCTCTCCCCTCTTGTGAGTCACAGTTGACCTCACCAGAATTTGAATGTTGACAGAGGAGATTCTACAGATTCCGTCAGCATTAAAACCACATTTATAGAACATTTCATCGTCCATATATAACCGAATCGTCACAGATAGAAGCTCAGGCCTCCAGAAACCTCTGAGGGTTAATCTGACATGAATTCTGACGTCTTCATTGCTGATAAAAGCGCTCAGGGAGTCAAACGTTCATCCAGTGAGTCGGCGGCCCGTCGGTGGCCTGGGTGGTGGCTCACTCAGAGTCCGACTGGTGGACGGGCTCTAATGAGAAGCAGGAGCGGCGGAGTGGGAGTGGGATTGGCTCTAGGGAAAAGGTCACATGGGGTTAACTATCAAAGATGAGTGCAAACCTATCCCTGTGGAAAAGACGGCGAAGAAAACACAACCCTGCACATGCTAAGCTCTCCAAACTGGGAGTTCCTCAGCCTAATTAAACCAAGACACAAACCCGGACCAAAAAAAAAAAAACCTTCTCTCTGCGGAGGAGTGAAAGCTGACACACTTTAACGTCACGCACATTTACACCGACAGGCCGCTCCTTGAAACGCTAAAGGAGCTCATTATGGATCGTGAACTTTCAGTCAGAGGTTGGAAAATATAAAAAAAAAAGAAAAAAGAAAAAGAAAAATAGAGCGGATGCTTATTTTATAATTTGGATATATTAGAGAGAAAAAAATCTATATCTAAAGAAGGAAAATAAAAGAAGCCGCAGAACAATTCAAAAATAACTTTTATTATGAGAGGCTGGAAAGATTTGTGAGAAAAAGTTTAAAGGCGGGTTCCCAGTAGACCCAGACAGAAACCACCTCTGCTGCAGCATTATGTCATAACGTCTGAGAGCAGCGGTCCCCTGACAGTTTGACCCCCATAACACGACTCCTGGATCCATGAAACCCTACGCTCCCGCCAGACGTGACACAATACCTACCAAGACAAAGCAAGTCTGTGAGTTGACAGAAACACCGATGACGCTAGTCCTGAAGCGAGCCGCGCTTTTTTACTGTGTTATGTCACGTCATAAATTCGTCACACCTCCGGAACATCGGCAGATGGTTGATTCGGAGGAGGAGGGCCGTGTCCGATGACGTCATCGACACAAGCGCAGCAGCGTTTGGTGACATATCTGTGACTTCCACTACATGAAGCAGGTTATTGTTCGTGGCGGATGGAAAACGGCGGAAATAAAGAAAGGTGCCGCTAATTTACTCATTTGAGTAAACTGGAGTGATAAACTCGTGTGAGGAAGGCAGTTCAAGTCCGTATGTCTGATCTCACAAAGGGGAATTTTCTGTGAGCCAAATAAATATAAACAGTTAAAGGTCGGCGGTTTGATCCCTGTCCCTCACAGGGATTTGAGCACGACCCCGAACCCCAGTTTGATCCCCCGGTGCCACAGATGTCTGCACACTGACCCTAAGGGATGGACTTCTTCTTCTTCTGAGGAAAAATTCTGGACCATCAGATATGGAGCATTAGTTGGATCCAGATCTGACCCCAGATCTTATGATGATGTCATGTCTCATTAGTCACCGAGCAGGTAGATGTTTTCTATGAAGTAAGAGAGAACTAGAACATGTGGGTCCAGGGTCAGAGTTTGGACCCAGCCACTGGAAAAAAACTTTGGCTAGATTACAGTATGACCTCCATTATATGTGAATGTGAGAATTATCAGTTTAAAGTTGAATTCCGAGTAGAATATCTGAATCCTGCCTCAGGATGCGGTCCTATTTGATCCGAATCCTCTTCCAAACATACTCTAACAACCCTACTCTCCAAAAAAAAAAAACTGTCATAGCTTATTCAGAAATCCTGCTAACAGACAAACAAACCAAATGCTGGATAAAAAAGCCTGAGTCCAATTTGTCAAATATTATACTGCAAATATTACATCGTACGCTTTAATCCAATATTTGTGGTGATTTTTAGCAAATCGTTATTCTACTTCTGGCTCCGGTCGTCAGCAGCTGTCAACATCAACCAAACTTAAATGCGCCTTCATCATGAAGTCTAAAGCGGGTCATTATCTGCTAATGTTCAGGAGGAGAGTTTTGCCAACAAATTCAGCTGTCAACATCGAATCTCAAACTGATCTGGCACTAAAAAAACAACAATTTCATCCAATCGGCTTCAGCAGCTCCCACTCACAGCTACTAATTTCCCAATTGATCTTATCTCCCCTCTCTGGCTGTTGCACCTTCTCAATAAGAGCCTTTCGTCACACTAACACATTAGTTTCCCTCCACTTGTCCAGACAAGGATTTCACTGGTAATTGCCCTGTAATGGCCTCCAGCTCCTTGGGCAAAGGCTCTAAAGGCTATGTTATCAAACGGTCGCTGCTTTACTGACAATTCGTACACGTCTGTCCAAATTGCCGGGCGGCAACTGGAACCGTCGGCTCAATCAGTCAAATTGACCACAAGACTGCCAAGAATGGAGCTGATGAAAGAGAAAGCATTTGCCTCGCGAGACATGTCAGAAGGCCAGGATCAGCCCGGCAGACGGGGACTCTGTCAGCTCTCACGGCGTGGAACATGCCGGCGCTCAAATGCCTCGCAGCGAGCGGGGCTGTCTGTTCAGGCACGCCGAGCGCTTTTCACACCTCGTACCGAAACATCTAAGGGGAGGACGGACAATTATCAGTAGCCCATTTGATTTCTAAGAGGCCATCGTCTGGGAGAGCTGTCATAACGACACATCTCAGTGCTGATGGTTTACATCGTGTGTTTTTTGGCTGCCAATATTCCACCTTTTCAGACATCAAAAGTCGGAACGCCGCCATGCCAGTAGCTGCTGGAGCTTTGCCCTGAACACTAAAGACGGCTGGCATCCGTCTCCGCAGACACACCACAGCTCCGCACTTTGCATTTTTATGTTTTAATTGTATTACAACCCGCCCGGTCTATTAATGTTGCTCTGTTCCAATTGCTGCAGTGACACAAATATGCAATGTTCCCCGTCAACTCCGCTGTGCATCTGTTTGCTCAGGCTTGCAGCTATGAGGGGGAACGTTGAAGGATGGCGTGCGGCTCTGCAAAAAGGCTGGAATAAATCAAAATTAAGCACGTCGTGTTTATCGTCTATATTCATTTCCGCCGAAGAGTTTCGCTTTCACAGGTGTCCCGCATGTGTTTGTTGGTACGCAGGAATACAGTAGAACTGAAGAGCTGAAGTCCCTGAAAAAGCTCCCAATCCCCTGCGTTGTACAAGAAAAGTCTGTCAATGAATTCCTCAAATTAAAAAGATATGTCCTGAAAAGGGTTCTCGTGGAAAAAAAAGAAAAAGCTCCTTTGTGTGGTGGTAAAATATGAACTGTACGAGATAAATCTCTACGACTCGCTTCATATTCACCAACTTTGGATTAAATCAGCTCGACGGCTAGGAGGTTAAGAAAAATAAGAACTATTAGAGTAAAATACAATTAACATAAGATGGCGATGACAATTTCCTAATATCCCCAACTTTTACCTTCCTTTGGGCTCTGAGGTCACGTTCTGATGAACGTTACCCTCAGCCTTTATGTACCACATTAAATAATGTTTGTCACGCCAATGTTTGGTATCTCTTCACCTCACTGACCTATGACGATTATTTCCTCACTGTAACAAACTGTATTCAAATACTGAAGCCCAAACTTTGCCATGTTAGACCCGTGATCTCAGACTCCTGAAGATTAAACGGGCAGATTCAGGAACATAGTGTCGTCTTTCCCTTTACTTTCACCAAATGCTAGAGAAAGTTTGGCCGGCTGGAGGCGCTCTGAACTCTTGCCCGCTCCTTATCTAACTGAATTCTTCCTGACTCGGAGCACCATCACAGAGATGCTATCATCAGCATCACGCCACTTCTTGTCCCCTGGACAAAGGAGGAGAGAATTAAAGCCCTAAATAATAGTAGGATCCTCCATTTGTCAAAACAAAAAAACGTGGCAACAGCATAAAACACAAAATCCTTCTCTATATCTACCGACATAGCGGCCTCCGTTTGCAAACCAGAACCCGCTGCAGGGAGCTAAAAACCTTTAAAGAGAGTTTCTCAATAAAAAAAACTAAAGATGAAAGAATTGAACTGCTTTCAGGGTCTTAGCTCAAACCTCATCCTGTGTTTTAAAGTAATATTCACAACTCAACCTCAACTAGAATTCTAAACCCGTTTGCAATTTGTAAAAAGATAATTTAATTCAAAATCTGAATTTTTTTTTTAACTTAGCTTATTTTGACATTTCTGTGGTTGTTCTGCTGTTTGAAACAGTTCAACAAATTAAAAAGTAAATAACAATTAAAAAAAGTAGATAAATGCATATTAAATGTCCAATATTAAATTTTGTCATATATTTTTCAGTATGTCACCAAATGTAAAAAAGATTAGAGAAAGCTCTCCTCTTTTGCACCATTTTGTGATTATACAGAGACTAATGAAATGTTTCTCACCATACTTGGTGGATGGGTGGAGCCAAAAAAAAAACACTGCATCAAATTTAGTTGCAGCACCAAAAATTCAGTTTTCTTTCTTAATCCTTTAATGTCCAGCTCAACTGTTTGGTTCAGCACACTTTAGGTCTCTATTTCTGAACCTATTTATAATATGACCCAGTGGCAGCATGTATACGCTAAAGAGCAAGAGGCCAAGGATGAAGCCCTGGGGGACACCACAGGTCAAAAGGGCCACTGAGGTGGGAGCCGATTCATTCCATGGCTTTTGAGAAAGTCCTATAAGTTAACTTTTTTCTTTTGTAATAATGCTCAGAATTGTATAAATGCGTGCTTTACCAAAAGGTATACCTCATCTAATTCAAATTGATATTTATTGTGACATGCAATAACTACATTTATGGTAAAATTATAGCTTCTAAGATATTTAATCAATAAATATCCCCAAGAAAAAAGAAAAAAAAATGCAAGATATATTTTTCCATATTTTTTTTATTGGTGAATACATTAAAGGCTTCATTTATTAGCTAATATATTTATATATTTTTTGTTTATAATGTGTCAATATTTCTCATAGTTACTGTATACGTTCAGTTCAACAGTTACTGGTTTCCCATTAAAGCGACAGATTGTAAAATAAAGTCAAGGATTATGTATTTTATGATTGAGATAGCGGCTTTTTCACCTCTCAACACTATTCGATCACGCAGCGCTCACAAAAATGATGCGCCTCCCTAACCACCACTTTAATTAACTTCTGTAACCTGAACAAATATCCCTGTTGGATCATTTTAGTCTACATGGCTCAGTCACACGCATCAGGTGAATGATTCCAACATTTGTTTCGGCCACGATTTATCCAACCTGAGTGAAGTGAAGAAGATTTCTGCTTTCTATTTCCTGTTGAAGTCACGGATACTTTAATAACACAAACGCCCCAGTGTCTTGTCAGTGGATAGTCCAAACCGGTGTTTGGGTTTTTCTAGCTTTATATGATCTGGTTTGTTCTGGTTACGCTTTTTTTAACTGCAGTTGTGTGAGCACACTACACAACCTTTCATGACGTACCTACAAGGCCTGCTGTCATCATCTGATTGATTGGCGTGTGGACTACGTCAGTTCTCTCATCCTCTCATGGAAAAATTCACAGGAAAAACTTTGAACATTTCAGCAATTTTCGGAGTTTCTTTCCGCTCGACAATAGCGCTATGAAATATCTTGTCTCCTCCTCGGCCTGGCTTATTTCAAACTTCCTTCTTCTTTGTGTGTTTCTCTTCTTGTTTTTTTTATTGGCAACAATAAGTTGCTGTATCTTCCTTTAAGCATCCGAGCGTTTGAGTCATGCCAGCGTTTGAGTCTGTTTTATAGAGCCTAACTCTATAAAAATTGGTTTGTCTTTTTTCGAGTCTTTGATCCGGATATTCATCCAGAGGAGGTTTCGCACAAGGAATTTTGGTCCTGATGAAACAGAAAAGTCTAAAAGTCGGGACCAAATAAATGTTTTGCTTGACCCTTTAATGTAATATTCTTTGCGTACTATTAATTTCAAATCTTGGATCCCTCTAACCTTACCATGAAATGACAAATTGTTTGTTCAACTGTTTTGGAAAACTGTTTGACCCTTATTCAATATATTTAGTTGAATCAAGTTACATTATTACTTATAGTAATTCCTCCTGCTATAAAATGCCCCCAAAATATCCTACTTATCAAATAAGGTTTTTTCAAATAGCCACTTTTGGAAAAACTAGGCCACTTTGACCTTTGGTGTCGACCAGGGCTCTGTCCTTGGTCCCTTACTCTTTAGCATATACGTGCTGTCACTGGGTCATATTATACACAGGTTCTGTCACATTTTTCAAGAAGAAATAGTGACCCAAAATGAGCTCAACCAAACATTAAAGGGATTAAAATGAACGTGGCTTCGTCTCACAACACCTGAGCGTTAATCCCCACAGACATTGATTGAATCTTTATATCTTTATTAAACAAGCAGAATAGTTTACCGCACGCATTGTACCTTTAATGCTGTGTTTGGTTTTTTAATATCAAACAAAACTTCATTAATATAGATTAACAACATAAATCGTTGTTTCAATTCTAAAATCAAATAGCAGAATTCTATATTGGGTTTAATTTAACACCCCCTTCTGAAATGAGTTATCGTAACTTACTCTGGGAATAATAACCGATGCATTTCAGACTGATTTTAAGTATTCAATGTGATTCAAGCATGAATTTGAAACAATCGACACACCCGACAGCAACACAGGATAATAATAGAAGTAGGATTTCTGTCACCCTGTCTCATGGTAACTCGGGCCTTAACGCTGCATTTAAAGCCAACATGACGCACATCTTACACTCGCCGTGATTACGGAATCATTCAGGGCGAATGCCAAGCCGCAGGCAGACAGACAGAGTTTGTGCCAGGCACCACAAATGACGCTCTTCCCTTCTGAGTGGAGAGACAGAGAGGGGGACACTGATGACGTGTAAGACGCACGGGGGGAAACGACGTAGGTACCTGCGTCGTTTTAAAAGAGTGTAAACCAAACATATTCAAGTTGAGTTTCACAAACAAACCAAACTCACTACTGTTCCAGGACCAGGACGCTATTTACAGATTCATTAAGGCTTTATTCAAAAAACAATTTGTATTCCTTGTTGCTGCTCGTTTCAGTGGGTTCAGCGGTCATGCAGAGAGACTCACAACCACTACCCCCCCCTACCCCCCACCCCACCACCACCTCCATTCTCCACTCCACATCCTCTAACAGCACCACATCAGCCACTCTGGGTTATTACACTGTGTTTACACCAATATTCAAACCAACTCATAATAATAACAACTATAAACATGTTATGAATGGTGATATACGATCGGTAATGAGAAGGTGGCTCATTGGAAAGCGCTTCGGTGTTAACATCGTTTGTCATTTGTTCTACAGTTCACTTTTTGATTTATGAGAAGGAAATTTCAATCACATAGATGATATTTTAATAATGATAAAACATCTGAGGGTTCATTTGCGGTGATATATATATCTGTTTGTATTCATTCTCCAGGGAGGATCAATCAACGGTTTGATTATTCGTCATAAAATTGGCATTAAGTGGTTTTATTTGGATTTATTTTACCCACCGCTATTAATTTCACCCTGTTTTCTTGTTTCATCCTTTTGCAGTACAAATACACGGCAGGCCTCGCGTCGACTTTAACTTCATGGATGATCAATGATAAAACCTACATCCGAAGTTAAATTGTGCTGTAAGTCATTTTCTTACACAATAATGACATCCTTTACAAAAAAAAGCAAAAGTTTTTTCATGTGGAATATTAGTATACTTCTTTTAAACTAAAAAAAACCAGACATGTGTGTACTTGCAGTACATTTTATGTACTCACCAGAGTTATAGTTAATACAATAACCCTCAAGTATACTTGGCTTATACTGAAAGAGTATGCAGACTACACAGACTATACTTGTACTCTGTATAAGTATGCAAACACTGCCTGTAAGATCGGCAGGATGTTGGTTCTAGTATTCTACATGATGTAGGGTGTGCAAATATCCCACCAACTAAACGTGATTAATAAAATATATATATTATTGTTTTAGCTTTAGTACAAAATTAACCTCAGAGGTAAACTAGTAGTTGTGCTCTCATGTTTTATGACTCCAACGCTTAAAGTATAATTACAGGTATACTTTCTGTAATCTAAAAGTGGGCCAATTTAGATTTTTTTTTTTGCAGTAATTTTAGTATACAACATAAAAAGTATTAGGAAATTATTTTTGGTTGTTTAAATTGGAATTGGACACAGATCAAAAAAAACCTCCTCTGGGGGAAACATTGTTTTCGTCATTTCCTGTTCCTCACCAGTATAAACATCAAAGGAGCAAATTCTTTCCAGACCATAAAACTCCAACAAACTCTCTGATTATCGATCAGTATAGACTCTTAAAGAGGGTTTCCTCTCTATGACGCATGTCATGTCATTTCCTGTTCGTCTCAAGTAATCAGAAATGGCTTTGTCATTTCCTGTTCTTCTCCCAGCCCCTAGCTTCCCCCCAAAAGGAACTTCACAGGAATCAAAGGAACAAAGGCACATCAAAGGAATCAAAGGAACAAAGGCACATCAAAGGAATCAAAGGAACAAAGGCACATCAAAGGAATCAAAGGAACAAAGGCACATGGGCCCTCAGCTCCTTCAAAGGGACATCAAAGGAACCAAAGGAGCAAAGTCACATGTGTCCCTCCCCTCCCAAAGCGACATCAAAGGAATCAATGACATAAAGGCTCATTAGCCCCCAGGTCCCCAAAAGGAACATCAAAGGGATCAAAGGACTAAACGCAAACAAGCCCCCAGCTTCCCCAAAAGAACATCAAAGGAATAGTAGTAACAAAAGCATCAACAATAATGGGTACTATTAAAAATAACAACAAAAATGTTTTATTATCTTTACATTATGCAAAAGATAACCACCACCAAAATGGAATATTATGTAGGATATGCCTAAATCTACCTGTTGGTAAAATTTCATGCAAATCCGTCGATCAGTTTTTCCGTAATCTTGCTAACAGACTGACGGACAAACAAGCGCATGCAAAAACATAACCTTCTCCTTTGGCGAAGATAAAAAATGAATTTGAGCTATAATTCTTTTTTTAAGGAGGACCAGCACGTTGGCTTTATTCAGCATAAATAAACAAAAGGCAGTCAAGAGGGGGAGTGTGATCCAGATATGTGGGATTAAATCGCTATCTTTCTTTAGCCAGTCTCAGGAAGGAGCTAAACAGATATGTGAAGGATTGTTCCCCATTGGCAAAAGCATTCACTCTGCTGTTCTACTTTCCAGTACGGAGTCCAAATACGCCGCACCGTAGCACTTTGAACCTCACCTAAAGATGTCAGAGCAGAATGTGGGGGGGCTCGGCTGATCCATCTTTCTGGAATGATTACCTTTGAGGAGTAATGATCGTGTTCCTCCTTCAAAGACAGTGAAGTGGTTTACATCTCCTGGATCGTCCCAGAGAGTTTGAACACAAACTGTTGGACCAAGAGGATGGATTCTGACGTTCCCAAGGCAAGTTGACAAGAAACGTCAAGAAAAGGCATGCTCCTTCAAAGGGCAAGCCACAGGCAAGGGTTTGTGGGTAGGTTTGTGTTCTGTTCAATGGCGGCTCTCTGTCAGGGCTTGCTGCCTCCTCCTGAGCCTCCAGTCCCAAAACACCTGAAGAAAATCAGGCCATCCTGTCAATCTGAAGATTGACACCGCTGCTGCTCGGCTAACACTCCTCCCTTCATGTTGGGATTCATAACCACTTCATCACCATGCATGGGAGGACTTCTTAAAGGAACAGTTCACCTAAAGTGAAACATCAGTCAACTATTGGATGGTTCTTACGCAGATAGAAAACAGCATTTCAGCACGTTCTTAAACAACCCAAGAAGTCTGTGATTTGTTGCCAGAGTATTTATAAAATATTCTCTAGGAGTTTCTAGGAGGCCTGACATGCTAATGTTATGCTAAGATCTAGACTATATGTAGCCTCCTATCTTAAAGTGTTAGCATGTTCCTCATCAGAAGTAGGAGCTTAAGTCACAACCTGTGTGGATGACTTAACTGGTAATCTCTGAAAACCTTTGTTCAACTTATAAAACTTTTCTGAACGGTGTCCATTTATTGTGGAAATGTCATTATTACTCCAACTATACTATTATTATAATAATAATAATAAATTCTATTTATAGAGTGCTTATCATAAATACTCACAGTTGATTCACAGTTACATTAAAAGACAATGACAAAAAACAAGTAAAATCAGAATCAGATAAAAAAAATAAAACAGAAACTTCACAAAAAAACAACACAACAACAACAAAAATCACAAATTTTCTATTAGTTAGAATTTCGTTCTACTGTTGCAGTTTTTGGAGGGACTGAGGTTTTTACTTGTTAACGTTTGGAGTAAGAAAAACACATAAAGCAGTTTTACTCAGTTTGGTATTTGTGCTGTTACTGGATATTGCCTTTTGTACGGCAGAGCGTATTTGTACACTTTCAAGCGCGTACAAGAAAATCTGGGTTTGCAAATAGACGCAATAAGTCTAGAGGCAATGGTGCAGTGGGCCAGAACTGACATCAGTATTACAAAATAATAAATAACAAAGATGTGAAACACTTACTGAGCGTCAGAAAAATTTACATTTTGAAAGCAGTTAATGCAAAACTAAAAACAAATTTACAACACAGGAAGTTAATATTTGTGAATGTCTTCGCTTAAAGTGTTTCAAATCTTGTAAAAAAAATTTTTGAATCGATTTTGTGCTTTTTATATTTATCGTTTTAATACGTGGAAAACTTCGGCGCCACCTTTACGATGGTGAGGACTTAAATTACAGAAAGGGAGTACATTTTGTCATTTAATGTGCATTTAGTATCTTGGGTAACATTTTTAAATGCTGTAAGGAGTAATTTTATTAATGCTGTTCTACTGTAAAGCAATAGAAATGTTTTGTGGATCAGGAAACATTCCCTGACTTTCCACTGGCATGGAAATCAGTAGATCTTGACTGAATTTGAATTATTGGGGTGAACTGTTCCTTTTAAGCAATAGTTGGACATTTACAGGAATATATTTTCTTGCATTTAAGTATCAGAAAGAAAACAAACTCATTAAGGAGTTTCTGTCGGACATGAAATACCATTTGCCCTCAAAAAGAGCCTCTTTGATACAGAGAGACCGCATAGGGGCAACATCATGAATCTGCCTACATGGAGACGTCCGTAACAGAGTTTTGCTTATTCTATCACAAGGCTCCTGCTCAGTGGTTACGGCTCAACGCCATGGAGCTGGTCATGTCTCGCTTGTCAGCAGAGGAAGTCAACAGGGAGCTTTCAGTGAGTCGGGCACAGCGAGTCTGATGACAAGTATGAAGGTAGGGGTGAGGAACATGTCGGCTCAGATGCTGCCATGCCATACTAGGAGACAGCCAGCGCCCCGAGGACGGACGCCTGAGCATGAGGACTTAAAGTTTCAGGAGCCTATTCACCGCCATGACAGAACCGAGCAGGAGCTCTGAGAAACTTGAGACCCGGTGCGGAGCCACACATGCTGATCTGCACAGCAGAGAGAGGTGTAGCGGCCGGGGCGAGGGCAGGGTGGAGGCTGGGATTAGCCCAGATATTACTTCTTTCAAAAAACACCACAGTACGCGGCTGTGTTCTGCTCGGGTGGCTCCACTTAGCTGACTGAATGTAGTGTAATCAATATTTACTCATAAAGGCCCCACTGGGAGGTCACGACCTTTGCTGTTCGTGACTGGTTATAATCTTGAGTTAGAGCTCATAATCCTGATCGATTGAAGTGGGAGAAAAAAAGTCACTCCCTGCAGAATCCGTGTTTAATAATGCCAGCAAACAGAGAACTGGAATGTCCCCAACCAGCTCGCAAATGTTGAGCCATCCAGAACACGCCTGTTTAGGTTGCCCCACCCTCTACACAAAATTTCTTGGAAAGAGGTTCAGTATTGCTTTATGTTATTAGGCCGGGTATATACAGCAATGGTATATCCCTGAAATGACCCCAATCCCATGTGTTGTACAAGCACTCCGCGTGACTGAGTGCCTCAAATGAAATGTGAAATTATGCCCAAAAAAACGTTGTTTTTTTTCATTTTAAAAATAGCAGCGACCGCCGCTGGCATTGTTAACCAGCAGGGTGCCAACAGAAACTATGCTACCCTGGGTCACAGAAAAAGAAGACAGACGGGGGCAGTTGAGAGCAGGAACATTAAATGTTAGCACAATGACAGGGTCAGGTAGAGAGCTAGCTGAGACGATGACTGGAGAGAAAGAAGGTAGATGTATTATTTTGTCCAAGAGACCAGATGGAAAGGCAGCAAGGCCAGAAGCATCGGAGAAGGCCTAAACTATTTTATCATGGTGTGGATGGAAAGGGAAATGGGGTAGGAGGGATCCCTCTGGGTCAACTGCTCAGAGCGATGGGAGTGGGGGAAAAAAGGTGAAGAAGCGCGGGATGCAGTGGGTGGAGTAGAGTGTCAGGAGTTATCTGTGACAGAAGAGTAGCAGCAAAAGTGAACGGAAAGCTTTACAAGATGGTAGTGAGAGCACTTATGACACAGAGAAAGACAAATAAACAAACGACACGATCGCATAATATCCTCCGGCGCACGTTGGCAGAGGTTAAAAGGAAACTAAACTAAACTCAGAGGGCGCATACCTCCGACAATGCCGTTGTTATTAAAGCTTGTGCAATCTGGAAATAGACCAAGCCACATAAAAAGGCAACAATAAATCCTGACAGAAACGTCGTCATTGACTTAATAAAATAACTGTTAAACATTATTTCACATGAATTAGATCTACAAAGGAAACAAGCATCCATCAAACAGTAGTAGTACCATTTTAAGATATCAGCCATTAGTATATGTTTAGCTTTAAAGGCCTATAAATGTTTAAGATCTTATTAAAATGTCACTTTGAAAAGCAGATATTGTTTATATCAGTACATATTTTTTGACACCTGTACCTGTTTTTGCCCGGGTCAGTTGGGTTGTTGGTACAGATTGAAGAACACTGAAACATGGTCGAAGGACGGGCCCGGAAGAACCCGGTAAATTTGGGGCAGATTCCGAAAAAAAAGGATTAAAAAAAAGGCATTAAGACAACATATAAAAACAGCAGAAAAAGATTTAAAAAAATAAATAAATAAAGAAATTAATAATATTTGAATAGGAAATAAAAGAAATAGCAAATTCAACACTAAAGCTAACCATTAAAATAATAATGAGCCTAAACACACAATATTGTTTTTCTTGTTTTATTTATTATTATTAAAAATGAATTGAAAATAATGAAGTAAGTACACAAAATATTTATATATAAAAAAAAACACATTATATTTCTCATTATTAAATATTATAAAACAATAATCTATTATTTATTTATATTATTATCTATTTAAAATCCTGAATAAATGTTTTTATCTATTCATGATTAAAATATTAAATAAATATAAATATATATATATATATATATCTCCATGTTTAGTTCTTTTCTCTGAGGACTGGGCTGATGTGATAAACATTCCTAGTCTTATTGAGGACTGGAGCGGCAGCTTTCTGAATCAGCCACAACTGTCTCATTCTTTGGACGGACACGTAAACACGCTGCACAGCAGTGCAGGCGATTGAAGATAAAGGCATCCTCTTGACACGAATGTTCTTTAATCCTTGATATGTTGTTCAGATGATAATAGACTGACTTTGTAATTGTCTTATTGTGACTACACCCAGATGTCCCGCCTGCTTGGAGGCTTTTAACTTTACCGACTGGAGCTGAGCGTTGACTCGTAATTGTTTTTCTTTGTCTCTAAACGTAATGACAGTTTTCAAGTTTTATCTTTGTAGAACAGAAGAGAAATCTGGCACGTTTATGCAGTTGTTGAAATTTTCAGTGCACTTACTCAGAGCTTGCATTGGATTAGAGACTCATGATGAAATGGTGATGGAAATATGTTCATCGTCTTCTTATTATGTCCTCGAAATGTCGGGGATATTATGGAATCGTCGTGGCTTCCGGTCCGCCACAGATCCTTCGTTTTAACGGCGTAACTCAAAAACGATTTAATATTTCGGTTTCAAATTTTGTTCCCTCCTTGACCTTAGTGCAAGGAGGAACTGGGTTGATTTTGGGGACGGTCAGTTGCATTTTCCCGCCACTAGAGGGAACTCCATCCCTAAATCCATTTTTCAGGCATTCATTTCTCAACAAGATCTCATTTAGTTCGAATTTAGTGCATATGAATCGACCCGAGGGGATCTGTTTTGTATGTATCATATTTGAATCTAATAGTTCATATTTTACTCAATAGGAGGAGTTCTTTTTTGAAAAACATTGTTTTTCTGAAATAACTTCCTAACTGTTAGTTAGTTGAGTTAGTACAGATTTACCTCATATTAATCTATATACGTGTATTCATCTCAATCTTGGTTGTGTCATATTTGTCCTAATTATTCATATTTCATTCAGTAGGGAGGTTTTCCCCCATATTCCCTTCTTTTTTTATTACTGTAACTTCCAAACCGTTAGTCCAATTGAGCTCATATGACATAAGGAAATCTCTCTTGTTTTATTACCGAGCTCAGAAAAAACATATTTAACTGTATTTATCTTCATTATTGAGTCACTTTGGGATCTGATCTCAGAACATATTGCTGATTTCATAAAAATAGTTTGGTTGATTCAATATGGACCATTTATGAATGAGACACATTTCCTTTTAGGAAGTCAATCTGGGGGTCAGCTTGTAGAATGCAGGGGATTGGGGACTTTTAGGGAATATACCCTTACTGACGGGGAAAAAAAGCGTACGCCTAATTGCATCATACCGGTAAGACATAACATTATAACCCCTGACAGGTTTAGTGAATAACTTTGATTATCTCGTTCAAGTTTTTGTGATATACCAGGCAGCATTTTAAAATGATGTTGATATGTTGGAATCAGGAAAAAAAGTTTAGTTTAGTGCGCTGAGTGACCTCGACAATGGCCAAATTATGATGGCTAAATGACTGGATCACAGCATCAGGTAGAACCAGAACTGCAGGTCCTGTTGTGTGTCCGCAATCTACATCGCTTAGTACTTACCAAAATTAGTTGAAAGTAGGGCAACCGCTGAACCAGCAACAGGGTCATGGGCGCCAACGCTCTTTAATGTGAGTGGGAAGTCTAGCTATGCCTGTGATCTGATTCAAGCAAAGAGTTACCGTAAGTCAAATTGCTGAAAAACTTAATGCCGGTTCTTATAGAACTGGTTTTACAATCGGAAATGTTTTCATTCACGTCACACGGCAGGCTGGGTGGGTATGAATTTGCTCACCTGGGAGATGTGGCAGCAAGATGCACTATGGGAAGAAGACGCTTTCTTAATTTTTGTAATTTCAGAGCATGTTGAACAGAAGAGGCCCAAGAATGGAGCCTACAATTGGCCCAAATGTCGTTTTTGCCAGCTAAAATGTGTAATTATCTTTAAAAGTAAAGTCTGTCTTTTCAGTACGATTGAAACCATTTCAGTGCCGTGCCAAAAAAGTCCTGCCCAATTTTCCAGTTGTGGTCAACCGTGCCTATTAAAGCCCAGAGATCCAGAAATACTGAGACTTAATGTCAACAGAACAAAGAAAAAAATCATGGATCCAGATCCGCCTTCAAATCTTATCAACTCTTCCTCGGCTCATCCCTGCAGGAAATTTAATCAAAATCTGTCAATAACTTTATTAGACACTGCTCACCCACAGTGGCGGAAATAACAAACCAAAACGACTGAACCTATAACCTCAGTCGGCGGAGGTAACAAATAACCGCTGCTGATGGCATATCCTGTAGCATCGCTCAGTTAAGTCCACAATCAGTGCAAACCTGTTTGCATTTTTTAAAGTACATCCATCTGTTAAAACCTCCAGAGTGTTTCACTACATGAGTCAAAGCTTTAAAGGTCACGCTGTCTTTATTGCACCCAACATTTCATCTCTGTATCCATCTTCATTAAACGCAGGGGAAGGACAATGGCCTGCCTTGCACTTTCAACCTCAGCAGGAACAACTATATTGTAAAAGTGCAAATCTCTCTCCAAAATGGCCCCACAGTTAATAATTAAACCATGACATTTGGGGAGGGAAAAAAAAATCCATACGGTGAAATTTACTAACCTTTTGAAAAGCTAGTGAGAATAGGCCGTTCATCTACTGGTTTATGTGGCCTGTTTTAGTCCTGATAATAAAACTGTCAAAAACCACAACCGAAGGCGGGGCGGCGCACAAGAGATGATTGTTAACTGGACCCTAATCAATGCTCTGATCCAAATCTAAGCTCGATTGGAGGGCTCCTTCTGGACAGGAGGACCCGACTGACAAATGATATTCATATGTAGCATTATGGATCATAATCATGATGAACTGAAAATCAACTTGCTGTAATGAAAAAGGTCAGGCCTTTGTCTCCTGAAAGTATCAGGTCCGAGCGGGTCATGCAGGAGGTCAAATGTGGCCCAGTGGTCATTAGATGATCTCTGTGCAATACCAAGCAGAGATTTAAGGTCTTATAGTGGCTATTGGATCTAATTCAAACAAACAAAAGGAATATAAAAGGGTTCTTTTATAACTAGCGGAGGGACATAGGTCACGCTTTATTTTCAGAGCAAATGCACGGCCCATAAGTTGTTGATGGTGTCCAGAAAGTCTCTCATTGGAGACATTAGGGGATAATAAATAGGGCATACTTGACAGGAAATGTGCCAAATACAGAATTCCAACAGTTTGGTTAAGCCTTCGCCGGCTGTTGACTTTCAGATTTACTGTCCACGCTCAGCTCTGAGTGTACACTGCGAGTGATTTATCAGCCTCACAGGTGAGTTCTGTCGAAACATCAAGTGCTTAAATATACGGCGCAGGCCTCCGCCGTATCCCACATTCAGAGGCGATGTTTGTACGAGCTGCAACTCTGCATGAAGTGAGCCAGAAGCTCCTCTCCGAGTTCAGCCCGGACCGAGAAAGAAAAAAAAGGTAAGTCAAACAAGCTTTCGGATTACCCCCATAAAAATTCCCTTTTATATGCAAACAGGTTTTACGAAAAGGTGTAACAACACGTAAAAGTGGGTCTTTGTCGACGCGTGTAAACTTCTGAGTAACCTGATCTCCATCAAGGTAACTAACTACGCACACTGTTCCAGCTCTTGTGGTTAATATGATTTCCGCCTTTATCTGCCAGTAACAGATTTAATTCTCCGCTCCGGTTTGACAAATACTCATCAATGCGACTCCACAGACCCACCCAAAGCTTGGCTCGCCTCTGGTGGCCAGTACACCCACGAAGTAGTTTACTATCACTAAACTATGCAAGCCATCCACTACAAAGCATACTAATTACCTACACATCACATCTTGTTATTAATTGTTTTTTTTTTGATCAACATCTATTCTGAAAGAGAGTGCCGACTGTCACCTGTGGGCTCGATCTGAGTGATGATCCTCCTCTGAAGAAGTAAACCGCATTGTAACGTGGGGCTGGTACTCGGGTGTTCAAAGGAAAAATTAATTTTGTGGACAATGACGGTACATGCCTCTCCTTTGTGGGCCTTAAAGTTCTGATTATTACTCATAAGAGTATTAAAGTTTTCAAAATTAAGGACAGATCCATTCGGAAAGATACAGTGACGACAGTGAATGAAGAAAAGATGAGTGATTTATTACAACATCTGATGTTTGATAATTAGTCTAGTGGAAAGTACACTCTGTGATTGAAGGGTTTCTGCCCTGACTTCCTCATACGCTGGTGCGGAGCACTCATCCCTTCACCATCCACTGCTGGTTCAAAACGCTGCTCCCCCGCCTACTCCCTGGAATTAAGAAACTTGATCACATAACTCCGGTTCTGGCTTCTCTCCGCTTCCGGTGCGGCATCAAGTCCATTTTTTAAGATCTTGCTGCTTGTTTTTTATGCTTTAAATGGGTCAGCAACTTCCTTTCAGACCGAGCTCTTCTGCATTCTCCATACAGCGTTCGACTAACCGGGTCAAAATTAAGAACCTGAGGTGAACGGGCCTTTGTAGGATTAGGTCCAAACCTCTTGAGCGGTCTACCCGCACGCATCAGAACGGCACAGAGCCTTGGAATTTTTAAATCTCTAAAGAAAATGCACCTTTCTTCTCTGTCTTTTAATTTGATTTGAGATTTTTCATTTCTATATAAATCTGCTCATTTTAATGCTTATTTTCTTTTCTGTCAGCCTTTTATCTTGCTTGATTTCAACTAATTATCTTAACTGTCTTTTATTCTTGTAATTTATGTACAGGAATGTACATAAAATACAGGGTTTGTTTTCTGTTATATTTGTCAGTCGTATCAGTTTGGCACTAACTTTGGCAGTAACTGTGGCCCGAGTGTGCAAGAGGATAGTCTTTCTCATTGAATCTTTAATAGATCTCCATTATACATATATATTATTCATATATGTATCATTATACATAGTCAAGTCAGAGTTAAAGCAATATACTAATGGGCGGTTGTAGCTCAGTACGAAGGGCTATCAGCCCCCGGTCTGAAGACCAGCTGTTCGATACATGTCGTAAGGTCCTTGAGGAAAACCCAGAACCTCAATCTGCTCCCTGGGATCTTCTCAAGGAATGACCGCTGCTTCTCAGGGATGGGTCAAATGCAGAGATCTAATTTCACATCTTTGTCCCGTGTTTATGTTGAACAAAAGTGACAATAAAGGCTTCGTTTTTTTAATGAAGGCTTTTTTGAAATCCGTACCAAAAACTCCACAAATGAAATGTTTAGTTTTCTTAGTGTCAGTAAATTAGTCGATTAGAAAAGTTAAAACTTGACAAAGAGAGAAAGAAGGAAAAAAAAAAACAAGAATTTGTTTTTTTTAACTCTCTAGTCTGAATTTCTAGAAATGGTGCAAAGTGGTCGGAGTCAGTAGAGGTTGCAGGATTTGGAATCCAACATCAAGGGAGAGGCTCCTGGAGGTTAGGAGTGCTGGCTTGTGTTAGACCTTAAGGTCACCGTTCCTCCATCTAATGCCCCTGGCATCACCTTCCTCCTTGACTTCAAACACCGTGGCTGCATTCCTAGACCATGTACCAATAAGCACTAATAATGCAGAAAAATGAAAACCAAAACAGATGGGCTCCAATAGAGGTGGGATTACTGAGCCCAATCCAGGGCTCTATCTGCACCCCTGGGCCCTGAGAGGTGAATCCCACACCATCTTTTTCTCAGCACAGGAACAGAGGTAGGAGGTCGAAACGCTGTTTCAATAATGTGTTTAGATGTTCCAGAAACGCCTACGCAGAGGTTCAAATGGTCATTTCTTTCCCAGACATGAGGGTTGAATGTTATGGTTTGTACCAGAACGGAATTCTGGTTCTCTTGTTGCTGTACCCATTTCTTTTTTTTTTTATTTGACTGGTCGGTCTGTTTGTCAGCAGGATTATGCAAAAATGACTCAAAAGGATTTCATCAAGACTTGGCCAAGAATGAATCCATGAATAGCTGGTGCAGATCTGGATAAAGTCAGTGATTCAGGAATTTTCTATCTCCGTCGAAGAGGTTATGTTTTTTACAACATCTGCTTGTTTCTCGGTGATCCTAGCAGGATTAGACAAATGGAATGTTGGTATCCATTAAATTGAAGTGGTTCCAGATAAAATGGCAGACCCGTGACTTATTATCCCATTCTGTTCAATATTTTCAGCATTTTTCACCATTCCATCTATTAGGGGAGGGGTTAACGAGGGATTTAGCCGATGGGAGAACACGGAATTCCAGATTAGCAGCAACTGCCAATCTAGGTCCAGAAAAAAATGTGTATACGCACCAAATTTGGACAAAATACAGACTTTTCAGGGACACAATTATTGATCCATAAAAAAAATCAAACAAATGAAGAAAAAAACCTTCTCAAATCATCTGCAGGAGAGTCAACAGGAATAATATTTAGTTTGATACTCGAACTCCAGACTCCAATCTCTGAAATGAACCGGCATGATGGCATTATTAACTGTCACAAATGTATTTATCCATGAAAGGGGTCTAAACCGACTTTAACCCCTAATAACGCTTTAACTGTCTGCTGGATCTGCCTGAAAATGGATTCGGTACGTGTGAAGGAAGAAGAGAACACTTAAGGCTGGTGTCAGAACTTACACCGGCAGGAATGTGGACCCAAATGACTCAGCAGGCCCATAAAAGTTTAAAAAAGTGGTGTACTCAAAATAGATCGCTACACAGTCAGAACCAGGCTAACTGATCCAGTCGGGGCTAAGGCAAACTAGGACAAGAGGAATGGGTAAGACGGACTTCATACGTTCTGAGGAGGAGTTTGAGCGAGACCCGGGAGAATTTCAGACGCAGGAGACACAGGAGGGGAGGGGTTCCTGAAATGGGACGGATGTGGGAGACTGAACAAAACATAGAGCTGGGTTTATAGGAGTGATATCAAACAAACGAAAACATGACCTGGTGTGATTGAGATGTGACAGCTGGGACCCAAGACGGAACCAATGACTGTTGGATTAGGAATCCATTTAATTAACATGTTTTGTTGGTGGAGTAACACCGACTGGCCATGCCACGCGAAGCACCTGCCTGATGTTTTGCTTGTAAGACAGTGCTCTGTTCTGAATCCCTTCTTTCAGAACCACTTAACTTTTTACAGAAATTTGTAGATCGGTTCATAGAAGGTTCCTCTTCTATGGGTTCAGAAAACACGAGCTAACCTTCCCTCCTCAGTCACATCCATCAGTCCTGGGAACCCATGATCCAGTGGCCGGTTCTGCGGTCGCCCTCCTTAGACCTCCTCAGGTAGGGACAGCGGCAGAAGCACCCAATGAGACCAACAGTTGTGATGATGGTCCGACCCAGACGTCTGCAGTCAAAAAAATAAGTGGGTCACAAGCCAGTGTACCTATAGTGTCGATCCAAAGCCCGGATAAATAGTGAGGGTTGCGTGGAGAAGGGCATGGATTGGTCGGGGCTCGGCTCAACAAAACTCTCCACTGGTATAGTTCGCCAGATCCGCTGTGGTGACCCCAGAAGGGTCAAGCCGAAAGATGAAGAAGACGAAGCAGAAGAAACATCTCTAGAATCTTGTTACGGTAGAGACTGAATTATGCTCTTGTGAAATAGGTAAAGCTGATTATTCAAGCTTTCAATCAGGCAAAATATGTCATATTTTTAAGTTTTTCACATATTGTGATTTTAAATAATAGTCATTTATTGTATCTTTATTAAGATAATTCACTTCTACAGTGATATGTTCCTTTGAATTTGACAGTATTTTACTATAAATTCTACGATTTTCACGATTTAGCCATCACAACTCAAACCCTGGCAAAGTTGCTCAGACACGGAGAGAAAAGACTCTTTTTGTCTTTTCTCTCCACTCCCACCACTTGAACTTTGAAGACAACTTAACTCACTTATGCCGTATATGCCCCACCCACTGACCGGTGCGATTCTAACGAGATAATGGGTCGGATTCCGACTTCAGCCGTCGGTGGTTTGAATTTTATGGAATTTTATTTTTCAATGTGCATAATTATGAATAAAAGTGACGTTATGTGGGGCGAAACATTCCGTTTTGTTGCTGAGTGGAACCAGAATTATTGCTTTCTTCAACATTGTAAACTTTTTTGTAACATTTGCACAATTTAGGCAAAGCTTCTGAGCACATTTTAAGAAAGTACCGTTTATTCTGAGCTCTATAGTTCATTAAAAAATGTTGAATGTTACCCGAGTGCTCATGTTTAAACGTCTGTTGTATCTCTTGTGGTATTTGAGTCAAATAGTTTCCTACAGTGGGATCAAGTAACCGTTACTACATCTATATCGGACATGCAAACAATGCCTCATACTGCGGCGGCAGTGTTTTCGCGCTGCTGACTGACACAACAAAGCGAGGCACCGCTGTGAGGACATGCCTGGATGTTTGGCTGTGACCCCTCTCCGTGGTCAGAACCGCAGCACAGTCTGTCATTTGATTAGGCACAAGCCCTCGAGGCTCAGGGAATATGTGTGAGACGCTGGTTAAAAGTCTCCCTGAACAATTAACCACACGCCATGGAAAATACCCAAGCAAAACACCCAAACGTTCCCCCCAGCTCCCACTGGGGACTCGCTGTGAACTCCTGTGAACTCTGTGGAATCAGGCGAAGAAATCTAGACTGTAGCGAACCCACAAACGTCTGAGTGTCCTTGGCCCTGCAAGACAACAATTAATTGGGTTTGGACAGAGAGAAAAAACATGTAAAATGGGTCTGTTATAAATGTGATGTTGAGGAATGCCAAGAGCAAATCAAAACAATGGTGGTTTCAAAATAAAAGGTCTGAGTGAGTCACTCCCTGACAGATGAAGGATTGGTGGGAAGTTCTGGCCGGTTGCTCACTCTCCAGCTACTGTCTTATGTCATGCTGTGGCTCACATCACTCCTAAGTACAAACCTAGCCTCGCGCGTTCCGGATGGGCCGGGCCAGAGGAGCAAATGGAAGGAAAAGTGAATCACAAACCTCCAATTGTGTCTCAGGTGGAAATTTTCAGGATTTTGGTTATCTAATGAAAATATTGTCACTAGACTCATTTCCTACGTGCTGCCAGAACGGCAGAAGAGTAAATGTGTGAACAGTTTACTCTCTTAACTCTCCCCGAGTTTGTGTGTGTCTTCAGCTCGAGTTTCAGCGCGACTGTTTTCATATCGAGGCCGCGCTTAAATCGGCCTCTTCGTGTCTTCTTTGACCGATTCACGCCCAAGTGCCTGAGAGCGAATGAGCGAGCGAGCGAGGAAGTGATTATGTTCACTCGCTGCCTTTGACTGTTTGGCACGATTGGGTCGAAGAAAGAGGACAGAAGTTAAAACACACACAAAAAAAAGCAGGAAGGGTACCAGAACACAGCTTATGGACTTATTCCTATATATATATATATATATATATATATATATATAGGAATAAGTTATGTAATAATATATATATATATATATATATATATATATATATATATATATATATATATATACATAACTTAGCTTTTTAGCAAGTGTGATTACCAGCAAACATATTAGGAATACATCCATTTTTTTATCAACTGTTTATCCTGTGCAGACATTAACCAACTTGCAGACTCACAATCACACCTGTGGTCAATTCTACAGTCACCACTTCACCTGTATTCCATGTTTTTGACTGTGGGAGGAATCCGGATGGATAGAAGGGTACCGCCGCTAAGACAGGGAGGACATGGAAACCCCAGCTAGAATGGCCCCTAGTGGATTTTTAACACTGAACCTTCTGGCTGTGCGAACCACCATGTCACCATGCTGCCTCAGTCATAATAAAAACTTACACTGCAAAAACAAAGGCTTTGCCATGTTTGCTTGGCTGGAATGTTTAAAACTAGCATAACAATCGAGCCATGTACAGACCATAATGGGCCTAGAACAAGTTTTGTTTATTACAAGCAATGAAAACTTTATTTGACATAGACTCACTTAAACCAAAAGTCCAAATTTGAACGTAACTTTATTGTTATGCACTGTTTATCAATTTCATACTGCTATTTTTTCTTTTTCCTTTCTGACATTAAATGTATTGTGAATTTTATTTTAACTTTATTATATTACACTTTTTACAAATTTCATAGTGCCATTTTTTCTTAGTATGTTTTGTTCTTTTATTTCTTTTCTATGTACTTTGAATTGTACAAAATGTGATTTATAAATACATTTGCGCGTGTAGACCTAATTTTAGGCTTTAGGAGTTGACTTTAAAAATCTATACCATAATGTATGATAAATAACTTGTACAATAAAGACATTTTGAAAAAGAAGAAGTAGTTTTCTGTCACTTTTTCTGTAACTGGACCCTGTTCCAGCCGACGCTGGGCGAGGTCCCCTGGTGGATTTCAACCCAGAAACGTCTCGCTGTGAAGGAAAAATCGCTGACCACCTCATTTCTGAGCTGCTGGACACAATTAAGGGAAAAATGATGGAATATCTATCAATCTAATAATGATACCAGTGGGATTCCAAATTGTAAGGTGGGTTTTTATGGTCAAGGAGTTATATTATCAGTCAATCTATCATGAGACTGTTGCTCTTAGGTGAAGTCACTTATCGGGGAAAATGAACAGTCGAGTTTATCTGTGAGTTTAATTAAGCAAAAACTACTTCACAAATTTTCATGAAAGTTGGTAAAAAGCCTGGACATGTGGTTGTGCAGAATTCTCAAGTGGATCCGGATCAAGGTATGTATAATGGATTTATTCACATTGAGAGATTTTTTTTTTTTGTTGTTGCTTAAATGACCTGACAGATCATCATGACACTGTGTGAGTTCCAAAAAAAGGGGGTGGATTCATCTTTTTTTTTCCTTTGCTCCTTTGTTAACAAGGCGAGACCCCGAGGGCTCCAATGTGATGACGCAATGTGTTTTTTTGGAGTTTGGATTAGGGTCACATTTATTTAAAGGGACTGTCGGGCCTTAGTGAAGATATGCACTCCGCTGAACGCCCCTCTTGTTTCTTCAGTAAACAGTTTCTCAAGGTGTTTATGGACTCAGTCGCAAGTTTTAAGTCTTTGTGAAACGTGGACCAACCTGGCGCAGGTAATAAGGTCCCATAGAGAGTAAACTGGATGATTAGTCAGGGTATTGTGAGAACTCTGCTCAAGGCTAGCCACATGAGTTGAAACTTGAAGTTTTGCAGCACTTACAGGGAACTTAGTTTGAAGTTTAGATAATTCCATCAAACACAAACATGTGGAAGGGAGGGGAAGGCAGCTGTGTCATGTAGCTGTGACACAGGTGAGCTGAGTCAGCCTGATGACCTTAGCTCACCCATCGGGCACCTATAGGGAGAGGCCTGCTTGACGTTTTGCCTTGAGGCACGGTAACCTTAAAGTTTATGAGGCGCTACCATGGTGTAATCTCATGGTTCCTTTTTATATACAGTCAGCATTTCCTCCCCATCTCCACTACCTCTTCAAAATATGGCTCCCAAAAGACTAAGATGGCAAAAATGCCAAAACTTTTAACTCTTCATTGCAATCTTGTGGATTTAGCGATGTCAACAAGTCCCAGTGGCTTTATTTCCTCTGTGGCTCTGTGACATAGTGGGATGACTCTAGTACATCTATGATCTATGGATTTGACTTCTTCTTCTGTGACTTAATAATGTGGTTCTAGTGCCTCTGTCTCGCAGTGGAATGGCTCTAGAACGTCTATGATCTAGTCATGTGACTACTTCTCTTGTTCTGTGGTGTAAGGATGTGGCTCTGGTGCCTCTCTGGCATCACCAAAAATGACGAAGAAGAGGAAGAAGAGTCTGAAGCCAGAAGGAGGTAGTCATACAAATAAAATGACATCAACCGCTGTTAAATCCGAAAGAAGAAGAAGAAGAACTCTGAACTGCCTCTGGCACCAGGCCCGGGACCAGCATCTTGTACGTCCCCTTACTAATTCTTAACTTGACCTTTTAAAATCACTAACAGTTATTTCAGAGTTAAGTAAGGGTCATTGAAGGGGGTCTGAAAGTGTGCAGATGTATCTGGTACCAAGATATCTACAACATATCCTTTAAGTCCTTGACGTTTCAATAAAAGGTTTTGTTTGGTCCGCGACAATGTCTTCGTTGGTGATACGTGTCAAAGGAATGTCCAGAGGAACGGCAGGACTCAAGGTTTCCTCGGAGAACATTGCCGAAAGCCTCACGCTGCCTCCCCAGGCTTACCTTCTTCCCACAGAGCGTCCTGCTACCATCTCCTCACCAGGTAGGCGACTCACACGTATTCCAGCCATCCACATGGTATAAAAGAAAACTAAATTATTCAGACCAGCCCACCTTCAACCATTGCTCCGTGATCCAGTTCTGATGGTTACGTGCAGTAGGCAACTTTGACAGTGGAGAGGAGATGACATGGTCATCTGCCGTAGCTGTTGAGATTGAGAATTGAGATTGGGATACATGGGTCAGCTTCCTCTGGTTCACTTGTTGTTCTTTCTTAGATCACTTTTGGTGGGTACCATTGGGGAAATCCCCAAAAAGACCTGCGGTACCGGAGATGACCCAGTTGACTGGCAAAGTCGCTCAAATTCTTACGATGGCCCATTTTTCAAAAATGTTCACTTGCTGCCTAATATACTGTATGTAACCCACTGGCAGGCGCCATAATAACGAGATAACCAATATTATTCTACTCCACCTGTCCACCTGTATGGTGGATTACCGTGTGTGTCTAACCATCAATAACTCCCACAGATCAGTTCTGAAGAGAAAGAACATCTTTGAGGAAAAGAATCGTGTGGTTGAGTCGGACCTCTCTCACGTTTCCACTACAATGTCGGTGGCATGGCCTTCTGTTCTCCTCTACACCTAGACACCTCTCTGTAAGCTCACCTGGCTTGCCCTGAAAGGGAGAGGTTCAAACTCATTGTACTGTCTGTCCCGTGCAAACACAATGTGTGCATAGCAACCCCATCCATGTTTACTGTAAATGCGAGCCTTTGTCACGACTGTTTGCTCGGTCTTTCACACTATAATCCCACACATGTAGTAGAAAAGTGACTCAAACCTGCTCATTGTGCGTATATGTCCTGTTAGTTCCACAGGCATGAACACGGACACACAGCTTTTCCTCTTTAACTCTCCATAGTGTTCTTGCGTTCGCACAGGTAATGGGTCAGAGCACAAAAAGTCTGTTTTTTTCACCCTGAACTCTCATCCAATCTGGTCCAATCAGGTTCCAGACTAAGATGATGCCGCTGCCTGATGCTTCCGGGGATGCTCCCTTACTGGTATGACAAGTAAACAGAAAAGATAATAGATGTCCTGCCAACCAGTCCAACACCTGGCTGTCAGATTGAAGACATGATAGCTGATTTATTACATTTACACCACGCAGCGTTCACGCTCTAAATTCTCACGTCGGATTTCACATGCATCTTCCGCTCAGGAGTAGCGGCCAAGTTTATTAAACTCCTTCACAAATATTAAGCCATAAATTGGCTCCGAATTTTATAAATTTTTTTCTGGGGAAGTCATGTCACCAGACAGCCGGTGAGTGGAAGAAGCTTGCCTTGCCACATTTAAGAGCTGTCAAGAGATGAAGGAGCACCCAGATGGTACTTCCAAGAAACCGCGGAAAAGCCCTGAGGTTGTAGGTGGGGTTCCCTCTCTCGTCGTGCAGCTGTAGTGGCATTTCACCTGAGTTCTTCTCCACTTTCATCTGAATACCAGTATAGAATGTGCAAGGGTCAGGAAAGGAACCCCTTAAACACCGCGGTGGACCCAGGCAAAAGGCAGATGCAGACATTATTTTTATCTGCCCTTCACATTGCAGCATTTTCCTTGATTGAGCAGAAACGGCTGGGGGGGCGGATCCTTTTTTTGTTAGAACTTTCCTTAGCAGTGCCAAAACTTTGTAACAATCCTGATCTGCTAGATAAGAATTATGTGAATATGTGCAAGTAGGTACTTGTTGAGTGTGATCTTTAAGAGCCAGACAGACAACATAGATCGTTAAGCCCTGGTGGTCGGGTGGGGGTCCGGGGGGGTTTATATTCTCTGCTCAGTGTCATTCTAGCTGTATATAGGCCTCATAGCGGGTTCACACCAAATGCAAAGTTATTTTTATTATCAGCAAAAATCAATGCAAAGCGAAAAGCGGACACAAATACATGTGTTAGGGCGCAAATAATGTCAGAATCGCATTTTGTACGTCTTTTAGTGAGGCTTGGACATGCTGACGTACATGCTGACGTTCTATAACGCGTTGTTGCAGAATTGGAGAAAAAGCATATTTTGTCCCCGTATGCAAACACGCAAAGCTGAACTTTGGTCCGACGTAGGCCTACCCGCTAGCGCCTTGACAAACCAAACCAATTAATTCAACCATTGAAGTGTCTGAGTCACATTGCTGACGCAATTGAACTTAATTATCTCACAGTGACTACGCATGATTAAAAAAAGGTAGAATATTGTTTTATGTTTCGTGTGAGGGAGTCTGCAGCTAGCAGCAGTGCTTGGCTCCACTTAGCACGGCGGGCTAACATGCACATGCTTATGGATCATTTTATGCCCACATAGTGTGAGGAAGAACTGGATTGATTTCGGGAAAAGTCTGTTACATATTTCAACTGTTGGGCCAATTTAGTCCAAATCTGGTGTAAATGAATAGACTCAAGGAGATCTATCTTGTGTTTATCGTATTTACTCTATTAGTATTTATTTTACTCACTAGGGATCCCCTTTTATGAAAAATGTAACATAATGTCCTAACCGACGGTCCGATTTAATCCACATTTACCTCATATGAACCGCCTCCAAGAGGTTGAACTCGTATTTGTAATATTTTACTGTAATTGTTCCTATTCACCACCCTGGGGGGCTTTTTTTTTGATGCAAAAAACACAGTTGTTGGAGCATTACTTCTCAACCATATGTCCGATTATGTTCATATTTCCTCATAAGTATCTACACAAGGAGATCTTTCTTTTACATTTATCACTATACTAGCTAATATTATAATAATTAGTGGGATCATCTTCATTATCGAGTCACTATGGGATCTGATCTTAGATCATACTGCTGACTTCACAGAAATAGTGAGGGGGGGTCAACATGGACTGTTTGGGATTATGAGTCACATTTAATTTAAATCCAGGAGTTCAACAAGTGGAAATGCTTTTATAACGCAGGGGATAGGGGGCTTTTTGGGGATGTACCCTTATCCAGTGTAGGTCCAGCTTGTGTGTAAATCCTGATCTGCTGGATGAGAATATTTAGTTGTTGCCGCTTTACGTAATTCATTGAGAAAGTCATGAAAAGACACAAATTTAGATTGGGAATAGTTTGTGGCAAAAAAAATCCCCAAACTCAAATTGAGCGGGAAACTCCTGTGACGTTGTTTCCTGACAGCTCATCGTTGTTGAGACCCTCCAGACGTCAACATGTCGGAACATCAGTTGGATGTTGATGCCGATGTACCTGCATGGATAACGTTGTGAGTCCAGACTTCGCAGTGTTTGTGTTTCTGATTAAACTGTCACTTCCACAATTGTGTTTACTTTGTCAATGGTGAAAGAAGAATTTGGCAGAAGCGTTGGTTCGCTTACTTTGGTTTGTTGATACGGTTCTCGGAAGCGAGGGCCAAATTTAATTCATGCTCATGAACTCAAATGATCTTAAATGAACTCACATTTGCACGAGTGGACAGAAAATCCGCTCCGGGTTTTACTAGTTGTTCTCAAGCAGAGCGACATGCTAACCTCAGAAAGCCTGTAAACTCATGAGCAATATTAATCCCATACTAAGACTAAAATAATATCCACACTCTGGAATAACACCCTACTGTATCTGCTGAGTTTCATAAACTCTCAGGAAATGTAAATATTTGTGGCTGTTGTTCACTTTGTGTTGTGTTTAAACCTCCGATATCTAGATAGAATCACGTCCTCATCCGTTCGACTCCGTTACCTCATCATCTGATTCATCCTTCTATGTTACTGCTTCTACGTTCATGACCTCCACCAATGAGAGGAGGACCAACTAATAAAAAAAAACACCCTGGTGAAATACGAGCAGTGCAGTAAAATATGAAAATTAAAAGTTAGATCTCCTTGATGCGGCTCATATGAGTTAATTTGGACTAAATCAGACCAATGGTTAGGAAGTAATGTCCCAATTTTTTTTCTTATTTTCACAAAAAGGAGCTCCTCTAGTGAGTAAAATATGAACTATTAAGAGTAAAGTATGAAATATGCAAGATTGATCACCTGGAGTTCATTCATGTGCACCAGATTTGGACTAAATAGAGCCAACGGTTGAGAGATTATGACCCGAAAGATAAATGCCCCCCTTGTGGCGGAAATATGCAACTGAACTTTCCCAAAATCAATCCAGTTCTTCCTCGCAATACGGTCTATGGGGACATGACATTTGAAAATGATCCATGACATTTTTTTTGTGTTACCGTGTTAACACCAAGGATCTGTGTCGGACGCAGCAATGACAATTTCATAATATCCCCTGTTTGGGGATATAACTAGCCTCTCACCCCACAGCATTGAGGGGGCCTTGGGGGCCCACTGCAGACCAGGAACAGACCTGCAGATTCAGAGCTGAGAACCAAATTGCCATGACTATTTGGTTCCTGTCGGCGGTTATAATCTAATGGCTTATCAACGTACAGCAGTGTCAGCATGTGGATGATCACTGAATGGCATTTATTTAATGTTATCAGGAGAAAGACATTGTTTATTCATCAAACCAGTCAACTTTGGTCAATTAGCAACTTTAACATCTTCTGAGAATGCACATATGACAATGACAACAAAAGGTTTATGCTCTGTACGAAATAAATAGCAACATTGCTCATTTACAGCTTGGCTGAAGAAAAACAAAAACAAAACAAATCAAAGGGTTAATCTTCATATTAAAAGGCATACAGATGAGTCGTGATACTCATGACCTCACTAATTGCTCAACAAAACAAAAAATGCTCTCCTTTTTAAATAAAGCTTTTCAGTTTTTAATATGCACCTTCAAGAGCCTGTTATAGTTAAATAAATAGAATGCTTTCCATTTTTAACATGCACATCCAATTTGCCTGGGGAGAGTATTTACATTGAACTGATACTTCTTGTCCACCAAAACCGTCTTGTCCTCCTCCTCTGACCGAGTCTTCCTCGCCACAAACTCTCATACATACACAAATGTACAGCCACTCTTGCAGACATGCTGCACCTATTTACTATTAACACAATATCTAAGCCTATTTATCCAAAGTGATCAAAATGCTAAGGGTGAACATGGAAATCCATGTAGTGTAAAGAGGAAAACAGTCCACATACCACATCTTAACCAGCTTACAAAAAGTTTTAGTTTACAATTGATCATGCACTGTATAAAGTCACTGTTATTTGGTTTGAGGGGGTGTAATAAGTGGCTTCTACTTGTCTTCTTTAAGAGTAATATCTCCTGTGACAAATTCTACGGAGTAGTCTCTAACAATACCCCCACCCTCCCTCCCCCCAGGAATCTTCACTGTCCTACAACGAGTGGTTTCACTATCTTTGAGTAAGCTTCAGCGCAAAAACCAGGAGCCGCTGCAGAGTGTTTCTTCGGTGTGGGAACTCCTGGCCATCTCGCTTCTTTAGGTTGAGACGGGCCGTCCATTCTGCGCCCCTTTCAGTCTTTCATGAGGCGAAATAAGAGTTCTGCATGGAGTAGAGGCGGTCGATGGGGTTCCCCACGCGGGCCTGCATGGAGCTGACTTCCGATGAGGCCATGAAGCAGTCGCTGAGGCTGGTTAGAGACGTGTCGCTGTCTATGTCATGGAATGCAGAGTCGTTGCCTGCGGAGAGACGACACAGAGATAGCTGACAGGCCGCGGTGGAAGAGGCATCGCTCAAATAAACGCAGCGAAATCTGAGAGATTTATCGCAGCATTGGGAAATTATAATCACTAGCAGTCACTTTGAGAAATTGCTGTTGTGTGTCATCACGGTTCGGTATCATCAAAGCTCACTTTTTGCTGCCCTCGCTGGGACAATTGCGGTCTGTGAGGGAGCATGTAAACAAGGGGCATCCTCCTAAAAGATCTGGTTAATAGCAACCATTTCTGCCTTTCATAAAACCTCAACATGTTATTTCTCTGGAGGGAATAGTTAACTTTATTACACTCTGGATCTTAATGATAGTGTTGCACAAAATGGGGACAGTGATTTGAGACACATCTTTTAATGCCTTGCCAATATTGTTCTTTTCCCCAAACCAAAGGAGAGTGATGAGACTGGGGATTTGGGCTCCTACTACCGAGGAGAACTAAATGGAGGCAAATTATAAGGAAGTTATGAACTTTGGGAAACGGTCCCTGTGGGGCTGGTGGGGGACGTCACGTAGAAATGTGTTATTCTAGCTACATCCTGTGGACTACAGCTTGATTGACTGGCCTGCTCCTCCTTTCTCTTTTTTTTTTTTAGCATATTAATTCTTGCTCTATCACACAGAAATCAGGATTCATTTACCCACGCGACCCTCAATCTCCGTTTGGGCTGCTCTTTATCTCAAGCTGACCCCACACAGATGAAGTGGGATCTGGAGGCGGATGGTTTAAACCATATTAAACACATTTGAAAATGAACTTGGAAACACAAGACGTCATCGGCGAGCTTGAGTTATCTGATGTGGGAGGGGAAGGTGCTCGTACGTCTTAAGCCGCTTAAATCAAGGGTGTGAACGCACAGCGAGGTTGATCAAGGGACAGGCGTGTGGGTGGACGCTCACCATATGGGTTCATGTGGTCACCGGGCATCTGTGGGGGGGTGAGCCCCTGCTGGAATGGGTCTGTGCTGTAGCCGTTCTGATCCATGGCGACAAGCTGCTGCTGTGGCGGAGCCAGAGGTGTGAAGGAGCTCATCATCCCTTCCATCCGATTGGACATCACCTCTGCACGGAAACAAGGGGAAAATCATTAGGGAAATTACAGAGAAGAACCCGGTATGAGTAACTGCAACCCGAACACAATGGTTGCATGCAAAGAGGCGGGGCTGAACAGGGCCTGACCATGACAAGTGTTGACAGCAGGGACGTGTTCCTCCTTTGTAGTTTTCCCTTTGATGTTTGGCAGGTTATGTTTTTTTCTTCAAGCTCTGAGCTTGTAATTTTATTAGACGTAGGCGGGAAAACTAATTGTGATAGATGAGACCGGGTAGAGCGCTCACCTCTCAGAAAGACCAAACAACGCTACAAATGTATATTTTGATTATCTGACCCATCGGCTGCCCCGCCACAAAACCTTTTTGGGAATCATCGTTGTGACTTTTGTGTAATCAGGTAAAGAGGTAAGTCCCCTATTGATAAACAAGCTTAAACATTCTGAATCCACCCGTTTAGCCGCATCTCCACCCGATCCTTCAGGACTTTATTGAATAATCCTGCTAACAAGCAAACAAATCCAACATTCCAAAGTTTTTATGGAAACTGGTTCAGTCGTACAAGTACAAGTACATTTGTCTTGATACAAAGAGGAATATTTGAGAATTATTTTTTGTAAATTGTATGAAAATGTGCTTAAAACTGGAAAACATTGGCCCCACCATCTCGAAATAAGACTTTGCTTTAGGAAATATAGTTTAAAACAAGTTGTAAAATGTATTTCTTTGCAGATTAACCCAACCATTTGGTGAAGCATATCATTTAGGAAACTATTTAACTCTTACTAACTTTTTGAAATTTACATAATTTCTGTTTAAATTCTTCACTTGCTTTTTACTGCAGAACAATCATATTTATCAAACAGGCCTCTGAACAGCCATGGTTCACGCCTCCTCTTAGGCAGCCCCTTTGACCTGCGGTGCCCCCCCTGGCTCCAACCATGACCCTTTACTCTTTACAATCTACATACTGCCACTTATGAACAGGTTCGGACTAATGGCACGCTTTTTTCAATAAGAAATATCAAATGAAAATGTGCTCAGCCAAACAGTTGAGCAGTACATTAAAGGGTTAATAAGCAAAATATTGAAGCAAGTAAAACGCTCTAACATAGAAACTGCCTTTTACGTAGAAACATCGTGTCAGACAAAAGAAAAGAATTAATTGGCTAGATTAAGATAATTCCTCTTAACCCTTAACTCCATATATTGCAGTGTGTAAGATATGTGATGACTCTAGTGTCTCTGTGTAATTATGATGTGGCTCTACAGACGGGATTTCAGCCGGTGGAAAACTGGTTCTTCAAGAGTTTAATCATTGAATCACGTCCTCACTGGAACTAGAACCCGGTTCTCTTTGTTGGAAAAGAAACATTAGAGCGCTATGCTAGTCTGTGAGATTTCCATTGATGGTAGTTGATGATTTAAGAATACCAGACTTAGCTTCATGGTACAACATTAGTATTCATATCCTGTGGACTTCTCTCCCTATTCACAAGAGGATACACGTTGTGTTGTGGTTCCAACCGCCCTGGCTTCAAGATGACGTCTGCCGTTCATTCTGTTTGACTGTCTGTCTCGTTTTTGTAATTGTTGACACAAAGACATGTTTGCCTATCTGTTACTCATCAAGGTGGTAATTATAAACACCCACTCATTACTCACACAAACTCTGGACTCTGCAGCATCACCTCATGACTTTTCTCTTTCCGATGCTCGGTCACAAAAGCCATCAAAATGCGCTGCCCTGCATCTGAGTGGTCCAAGTGATTTTTCCCTGGTCATGTTTAGACATCTCTCTTGGAAGGCCTTTTCATTTTTAACAAAAAGCATTCTTTAAAGTTGGGGTCTTCCTGTTTCAGAGCGCACCACATGTGTCCATGTTTACTGAGAAGATGTGCTAAAGCAGTGAAGGAATGCCTGTTTCCACAGGACACGTTTTGTTTTTCCATATTGGACCATGATGAATGAAAATGGTGCTCATATAAACAGTGAGTGGACATGCAAATGATCACGTGAGGAGACGCTTCAGAATTTAAGACATGATTACAGACAGAGCTGACGGATGGCGCGCTTCCTTTGTGTCTGCCGTTTTCATACCTTGGCCGAGTCTCTGAGAATTCTGTTGTTCCTGTTGCTGCTGCTGTCTTCTTGCCAACTTCTTCATCTGAAACGAAGGAGTCAAAGTTGTGAGAGCCCCCCCAAAACCAACAAGCTCTCTTTAATTTAAAAAGGATGCTCCTCGCTGTTCACCCTCGGATGAACTTCACAAAATCTGTATCTGAGTGCACTTCATTGTCAGGAATCAAAGGTTTTTCACAAGATAACAATCAGAGAAGAGGAGGGCGTAGACATTTAATGCAAGAGCGAGCTAGATTTGCAACTCCTCTGGATTTTTTTCTTTTCAAACTTTTTTGAAAGGAATGCAGCGATAAGTTTAACACGCATAGTTGTGCTGATTTATTAGCTGCGGGACGTTGAGATGGAACCAGGCTGCTGTGACTGGACACAAAATCTCACTGTGAGGGTTAGCCGCGCTCACCTTAGCTCTCTGGTTCTGGAACCACACCTGCACCACCCGAACACTGAGTCCTGTCTCCGCAGCCAGCGTCTCCCTCACCTGAAAGCACCAAGACAAGAAGGTTTCCAGCATTCCGTAAGAACACAAAGAACGCCACAGCACGGAGAAACCCGCCGCCTACATCACGTTTTTTCCCCCAGCAGACACATTGCCTCTTTGATTTCTCTGAATGAAAGCAGTGGTTGCTTGGGTTTTGACTCTTCAAAGGGTGCAAGTCCGGGTTAGGCACGGGGATGTGGAGGCACTTCTCCTATCTCAATTTGACGTTTAGCGGAGGCGGACGGCGTTACACCAGCCTGCCTCCGTTAACACAGAACAGAAGGCCGTTCGCCACTTCAAAGCTGGGCTCTGGAGCTGGGAGGATTTTTTTAATTTGAGAATTTTATTTGTCAAACTACTGTGGGGATCGTGGTCAACATCTAAACAGTCATCAGTGCAAGGAATGTAGAAACTGATCAGGTTTTGGGGAAGTCACATGGGGTTTCTTAGTTCGCAAAATACAAAAACTACTGGAAAAGTTATTTTAAAATGTAAAACAATCAACTGAAAACAAACTTTAAATGATTTTGCCCACATACATCCCAAAGGAAAATCAACTGATTCCTTGTGGGAGAAGCAGTGGCTGTCTGCATTATAAAAGGAATAAAATGTGTAAATTGACAGAGTCAGTGTTGCCGGACGTATAATTATTACCGGATTTCTGCGATCATTTCAATCTGTGTAGGAGATATAATCGACTATCGCAAAAATACCAAATTTTACCATAATTTCACCTTTTTATGATAAATATTTTCTTTCTTTCATCAGAAATCCTTTAAAGTATTCATTTAATTATAAATGTTTACTTTTTTAAAGTAATCATATTATAAAAACACCAGAGGATTTAAATGATGTCAGTCATACCAGTTTGAACTCTCAGTGTCATCTTTGTCTTCCAGTTCATAGTTTTCAGAGTTCTCTTTTCAGTTTGGCCATCTTTGTTTACAGAACTATTCGATTTTGATATTTTCATTTGATTCTGTTTTTATTTTGCCATATTTTTAACACAAGTCTTACAGGCAAGTGTTTGATGAATTGTATGACAGAATTATCACTTCTGGTAGAACTTCGCCTCGAAACTTTACCAAATCAGTCAGTTTTATTTGAATTTCGATAGATCCCAACCAAACCACAACCTTTGAGGAGCTGTCTTACCTTTCTGCAGGGTTTGGAGGAAACCTCAAAGGAGGCCTTGAAGGCTCGCCTCTGCTGAGTGGTCAGGATGGTCCTGGGTCTTTTGGGCCTCCTGGGATCCTTCCCATCATCCCCCTTCCCCTGGCCTCCTATGCTTTTCTCCGGCTTGATGTCCAGTTCCTCCTCGTCACTTTTCTCTGCAGAGAGAGTCACCCGCACAAGCTTGAACCGACTAGACCCTTTGAGTTGGTGACAGTCTGCTGATAAATACATTTCCCCTGGTGAGATTCACACAGCACAAGTGCATAATCAGAGGAGACACATGTGTTTCTGATACTCTTATCAATTTATTACAAAAGGAAACGGCGGCGCGTACAAAGAGGCTTACAGAAGTCATATAAATGGATTCACATTCGTCACTGGACTGGACGCTGCGTCACTTATGATGTACTGCTCTAAGCTTTGTCTGATTTACACTAAATCCATCTCTGATAAGAAAAGTGCAAGTGCGGCATGAGAGTGAGGGAAAGAACAAGTGCTCATGGGAAATGCATCTCTTTTGAATCAGGAGGGAAAGTTTTAGTCTTTATTAAAGAGTTCATAATGATACCAGCTTTCATGTGGGTTTCACTAATTTGACCCTAAGCGGAACTGTATTACAGTTTTGGGTACAAATGTTCCTGCTTTTATTCCTGAAATCTGTGTCTCAGACAAAATATTCATTTGTTTTTATTCCATTAAATTTTATTCCATTACATTAAATGATTATTAAACGGAGTGAATTCTGTTAAGCAGGATGGTGGGGACTTCTCCGGAAATGACTACAAACAGCTTAAATCATGTAATCCAAGTCTCCAGAAAACCCAACGACAGCTTTAATTTGAAGCTGAAAACTCTGTTGTAGCGATTTAAAAGCGTTGGGTGCTTTGTCGTTAGGATCCATAAATGTCTTGAGGACCTCAGCAGGAGGGTGAGTATACAGCAAGATAATAGATGATAAGAACTGTTTGGGAGAACCAGAGACCCTCTAAGAACAGGAAAGCTATTACACACAATAACTTCATGTTGAATACTCTCACTTCATTATATGTATCACAAATTCCTAATTTGCTTCTGATTTTTAAGTTTAACCGTTGTTTTTGGTAACAAGGCAAAGTAGTATCATTAAAAATGAGCCGTCGGCCATAAAGCCAAACTTTAGTTTGTTGTATTAGCAACAATCCAGAGGAACGACACGTATAACGATAAAGGGTTTTTCCAGTTAAGGCTATGAAATACTTTTCATAGACTTCTATCTCCATTATGATTAATGAATGATTAATTATTTCATTAATTGAACTAAAGCTGGGATATGTCTTGTTTTTGCCTGGACTCACTTTCACTGAAGTTGGAATATGCCCAGAACAACAGAGGTATACAAAATGATGCTTTATCACAAACCCAAGCATGTCAGTTTTCAGATATTACTTTTAATTTAATATTTTAACCAACATTTTTATGTCTAAATTGTAGCTGCTACAACATCAAACACGTAATGTTCATGTTATTGGACTGTTCAGTATTCATTAGATTGGAGGTGGTAGATGAAACAGGGGGGGAATATTAGTGTTTATTGTTTTCTTGTTTGTTTGTTTTAACCACTGATGAGGGAAATCAAGTTTAAAGTGTATAATTTTTATCTATTTTAAACACGTTTTTGGAATAAGGAGTAAAGGATTAGCTCTCATGTCCATAATCACCATGATGGACCGCGTGATTACCTCGCAACCTCTCATGAGGTCATTTCAGGTTGTTTGTGGACTTTCTCCAATTCCTGTGGAATAATGAAATGTTCTAACATTTTGAAGAACAGCATATAAATCGGTTTAGATCCATTTTTCTTGTGGTACTCGCATCGTTGTTGCTTTCTGTGCACATTCCAGGGACAACCTTTAGGAGATGTGGGATTCAGGTGGCTGAACATGAAGTCGTTTTCTTAAGGTTGGATCACAAGGCCACATATTTGGGATAGAATCCATCAAATCATCCGACGTGAACGAAATAATGTCAGCAAGAGATTCTAAATGTTGGTTTCAGCGCATTTTTTAGTTTAGTTTTGTGTATTTGTGTTCTAATTTCATGAAAAACATAATATAGCATTATACCAAATGCAAATGCAAAATGGGTTTCAGTTTCATTTCATGGAAATCGTAAGAATGATATATTTCTTTAAAGTATGATCAGATCGATTATGGAATTCGGAGAATTAATACAGTATTGCAAAACATAATATCACGATATTCAACTGTGTTCATATTTTTCTTATATTTATAGTAAACGTACAAGGTAAAATAACAGGACAGATAAAAAAAAGAAGAAAGAAAAGCATCATTTGTCCTTCTACAAAAGTGTGTCTCCAAATCTAAACCAGCAGTGTTGTTAATGTATGCTGATGATTTTGGGGCGGACATGATAGCTCAGTGTCTCCTGTCATCTGATAAATATCTACATTTCTCCAGTGGAAACCTAGATTCCATCTGCCACATGCCGAGGTTAACCTCTGTTCATGTTTCCCCCTTCTTGAATCGTGGAGACACTCACAAAAGACATGCCTGTGAGATACGCTGAGACGCAACCGAACGAGCAAATATTCCCACAAGTTGACAAAAGTTGACACAGGCACAGATGTATTTGACAAATTCCCCGCTTTTGTGCACGTCTAAATGTGAGCCAGATGGTAGTGAACAGTGAGGCTTGGCGTGATGCCTCATTGTGTGTGGAGGCTACAGGCGAGGAACACTAGAGCTGATAAGAGCGGAGGAGCAGGCTTTCTGCAGAAAGGCCCCAAATCCCTCTGTCACTCACCATGATACAGTGATTTAATTCTTTCCAGCACCAGAGTCTGCCCACGCACGGAGAGCCATTAATGCAGGGTGGCTTGGCTCCGTCCTGTTTCCACTTCCTACTGTATCATAAACCTACGACCCCCACTCGAATTAGAACGCTATCAGCTCTTGAAAGCTGCAGGTGGAGCTATGTTGGAAGTTTTTACTGCATGGGCTGAAATATCTAGGATATTCTTCAAACTGATCTGGCATCTAGTTTAGGGACAAATTAAAGGAACATTTCAACCAAAAAGGGAAAAGTCAGTCTTCACAGCCACTCGCCGCCATGCTGACGGAAAGTCAGGTGAAAACGTTAAACCTATAGAACTTTTTCTTGAAATGGTGATAGAAGCAACTAAACAACCAGAATATAAAACATAAATCTTGTGCGCGTAATGGAAGCTTTCCGAAGGCCCATATTTGTTTAAAAGTTAATACATTTTTTTAAAGATGCCATCTCTATCTTAGCCCTTAATGGCACATTCTAATGGTGCAATTTCATGCTAAGTCAGTGGAAAGCTTTAACGACCTGTGAATTCACTTTATTAGTGTCTTTTTTACTTAAACATTTTCAATTTCACAAATAAATTCCCTTGACACCGTGCGGCGAAAGCCTAGAGTAGCATTTAGACTCCCCGGACGTCAGTGAAGAGGTTGATAGTGAAATGCAGGACAACGGTATCGTAGTTGTACGACACATCTTTGTATCACTTTATATGCATTTACTGGATGAACAATGTGTCCGCGAGGAAGTTGGATTCTCTGTAATGATCTAACTTTATGTCTTTTACTCATTTCCAGCTATCAGCTTGCTAGTAAAGTGAGGATCTGCGTTCAGTGTGAACATTCCACAGGTTCAAACCTCATCCCTCCTGAGGTGTGTGCACAATGCCACAAGACAGGGTGAGATAGATCAGTCTGTCGATGTTGACCTGCCATCTGCAATTATTTATCCCTCGTAAAAGAATCTATTGTTACATCCTGCAACAACGTTGCAATTAAATGCATCACTTCAACAGCTTAGTTTGTTTAAAGTCTCAGAACAGCACCACTTAAATGTGCCAGGCTAAATAGTAGGCAAGAAAAAAGTTGTTATGTTTGAGAACAGCGTGGGTGTCTAGCGTGATGGTGTGATGTGTCAGGGAGCGCTTTGTAAACATTACATTAATGTGGCAAAATAAACAATCAACCACTTTAATTTCTGAATGGTGATTGATCTCTTCTGTCGCTCGGAGGGTGAGAAACAACCGGTCACCACACAATAGGTGGGTTTACATGGACACTTTTCTGCTTTCAGAGTCAAATTGTTCCGAAGGGATATTCCTGTAGTAACTGTTGACATCAGCAGTGGTCTAATCCGATTTGTTTTTTACTCTTGCCGACACATCAGTCGGAAGAGCTCTCAACAGCCGAGTGACGAACGCATGATGACCAATGGATGAGAGTTTCAACAGAGGCGTCTACCATGTGACCCGGCCTGGTTTCGCTGTTATTGTGAGGCTTTTAATGAAGAACCAGCTGACAATAACTCGAGGGATGGACGGAGGGACGAAAGGCGTTGTCGTTACCTCTTGTGTGATTTTACTCTGACGTTATCAAATATTAAGTTATTACTAAGGAGGTTTTGTTAGGTTAACTCAACAGACATGTTACGTGAACATCAACATCATCCGACACAACCTTAAAAGCTGAAAGTCCTCCTCACACGTTTTTATTCTGAAAACTCACATCCACCGATGGTCAGACATTCACGGAGGTCTTCCTCCTCCTTAATTACTTCATTTATTGTTGCATAAAAGGTGAAGTTTGGTCACCAGAAATGTTAGATCAACATCATTAGTAAAGTTTAAAGCAGAAAACTCCTCATCACGCGCTTCATCCTGAATATCCACATCCAAGTCATGACAGCAGGATCACGAGGGCTGGAGCCTATCCCAGCTCTTTAAGTACTGAAGTCCGTGGGTCTGATCCACTCGATTGCCGTGGGACTTGTTCATAAGCATGCGATATGATTATAGAATTAACGTTTTTAAAGTGTTCAAGCGCTTTTAATTTGTTCACAGTGTCAGTTTATCACGGCTCCTCACGTTTTTTCTTGGACATGTTTGTAGAAATTTGTTATTTCTTACTTTCACACTTAATTTTTTGCGTTTGCATTGAAAACAAACTCTCTGCTGTGATCTGGATCATTAAATGCGGGCATCGTGGATGTGAGTAATGCGATCGGGAACGTGATCACCAGGGATTATTGCGAACACTGTTTACATGCAGCGGTTGCCTTTACAAATGTCTTTCCAAAAGGACTTCCTACCTTACAAAGGAATGAAGTCTCATTCGGAGAGGCATTCTCTTTCCACAAGGGGTGTTTACAAGCAGCATTTTCTTCCCGATTAGGCGTCTTTTCCGAATCTTTTCGTAAGGACGCTGTCCATGTAAACCAACAAACTGTCTCCCCAGTTTCAAGACATTTTCACATGATTTCCTTCCCCTGATAGCTGCTCCTCGCTGCCTTTGATGTCAAAATGTCACATTCCTTCCTGCCTTTTACCTTGAAATTATATAGAAATGCCGGGTTCACCTCTGTTACTACCTTTGCTGTCGTTAGATACTGAAAAACAACGACGGCCCCACCTTCATCTTAGTAGCGAATGCTCGCTTGCTTGTGACTCTTCCTAAGATGGGCTGTATCCGAACAATTTAAACTACAGAGGAAATGTCAGGTTAAAAAGGTTGTGAATAATATCTGTGTGAGCCATTGGGTGTTCTGGACTTTTGAATTACCATCATACAAACCATTGTTTGAAACTAAAAAACATCTCCTGACTCATTATCAGCACTGGGTTGATTAGAAAATGAGATTTTCTTCTTTTTTTTTACATTTTTGAATGCTTTGCTCTTTTATGGACATACTACTATCTATTTTTTTAACATGACTACCACAGCGCTAAACTCAGTTGGCCTCGGTTCAGTTTAGATCTGAACAGAACACACAGAATACAACACCCTGGTGCCGTGTGATGGTCGCACCCCGGTGTTGATCTCACTCCTGAGTGTGAGAGGGTGCAGAGGGCTCACCTGAGTCTGAGTCATCTGGGCTGACAGAGCTGAGTAAGTCCTTCTCCCTCTCATAGTCAATCTTGCATAGCAGCTGGCCCTCTTTCAGGACAAACTCGTCGCCCTTCCTCAGCTGCCGGTCGCACACGCAGCAGCAGAAGCAGTTCAGGTGGTACACGCATTCCAGAGCGCGCATCACGAACTCTGTGGGCGCGATTTTCTCCATGCAGCCGCTGCACTTGGTCGCAAACAACCTAGAGAACACGGAGAGACAGAGAGTGGTTAAAGCAACACCATTTAACTTCAGAGCAGCAGTTCCATTATAAACTGCTCCATTTTTAAATCTCTTAAAAACATTAAAAGCCAAAAATAACTAGAAGACGGCTCATGGCGGCTAATGCTAGCTGATTTTTAGCAAACTTTATACGGCTGCGCAACATTAGCATGAATTGAACAGATAATGCTGTGAAGCTGCTCTACAAATAATGGTGTTGTTCATTAACTTCTGTACTTTCTGTACTGAGATTTACACTGTGGTTCGGCTTTTAATTAGCCTGCATGAAAGACGTGTGACAACAATTTCTGCAAACATCGAAGAGGATTATTTTAACACTCATGAGTCAAACATTAAAGTAATAACCTTCGATCTAATAACTTGTTTCTGTAGACAGAGCTTCTCATGACTTGCTGTAAGAGGTAGTTTGAGGTATTTTAACTTAATTAATCTTGAAAAAGCATAGCTAGAAACTCTAAGTTTGGGTCTAACTCAAGTTATTGATCACAATATGTGATTACAATAGATGTCCTATTCTTTTGATTCAGGTTTTTCTATGTTTTATTAGCTTTTTATCCTTAAGTTGAGTAAATGTTACAATCTCTCAATCCCTTTTGAGCACCTGTTTTTGGCGAGACGTTTAGCTTTTATTTGTCACATGTCCTCATCAAGAGTTTTTATGAAGAGTGGAGCTGGCTTGCTGACCCTGTGGGCGGCCGAGGAGGTGACTCCTTTGGCAGCATCTCATGTGTTAAAAGTTCTCCCGCAGGCCCATCCCAAGACGTCATTCCAAGTGACCTCAGTCGTGGGCACCCAAATCCCTCACATATAAAGAAAAGAGGCTGGGTCATGATCTAGTGCGGTGGTCACCCAAGTATGGCGATCCAAATCAAACCTTTGCGGACATTTCTTTCATATCCACAAAGCTTTATATGCATCAGATACCATAACATGATTCACGGCTGATAACTGAGCTCCCTGTCCGCCTGGTCATATTTCATCTTACTGTCTCATATCATGCTTGTGTGGCGCAACACCGCCTCTATCACCATTTCCTCACCAACACCTTCATCTTCTTTTATATCCTTTCAGGAAGATGTTTGCATTATTTTATTGGTGACTGAGAGTCATTTAATTCATTCCCTGTTGTTCGGAAGGAGCCACATTAAATGGAGCAAGAAGGCAGGGAGTGTGGTTGATCTTGTCCAGCCGTAAAGCTGGATTTATTAGTGGCCTCTTTGTTTGCCCTGGTCTGGAAGACAGCTGGCAACCGCCTATCTATTTGTGGTGAACATCTATTTCATTGTGCGAGGCAGGGAGGCAGCAAGAGGAGCAATTGACATCATCCGCATGTTCGGGACAGGGATGAGCGATAGTGATGAATATAATGTGTAAATATGAGAGGAGGCAAACCAAAGGATGGTTTTGTTATGGTAATATTATTATAGGTGCTGATTGAGTTCTGATACGGTGTGTGTGCGTGTGTGTTCACACGTAGAAATGCTTGTATAGAAGCAGCTGTATGCAAGCTGGGAACAAAGCAGTGTGGTTTTAGTTACTGTCTGTGTGGTTTTGTTATATAAATGTTACACTTATGCTAATCAAATCATCAGGAGGGCAAAATTATAGGTTATCTTAATTGCATCACATCCATTGACAGGTCATAATTTCACTATCTGGCATGAAAAAGTGGCTTTTTTTTTCTTGTTGAGCGGAGTTATCACAACCTGGCTCTCACAGGGTTCATAAAATCCTCTAATCTTTCATTTATTACTATAAGTTAAGAAGATTATTATTCAAGTATGGAAAAAAAAACTCAAGGATAATCCCATGAAAAAGAAATTTGGCACGTTTCAAAAACAAGCAAAAACTTTAAATGACCTGCCAGCCGGGACGCGTCTTCTAAATAAGGTTCAGACTCTACAAAAATAAACAGCCAGAACAACAAATCTAAAATCTGAAATTTTACACACTCCCGTAGAGGTAGAGGGAATATTCAGGGACTTGTTTCTGGTTTTTAGAGGGATTAGCATGTTACATGCTGGGATCAGGCAGAGAGAGGTGATGAATCTGTCAAGACAAGTTCCCAGCTTGGACTCTAATGTTTAGCTAATGATTGCCAGCTTAGGCTAAGAAAGAGAGCGAAACGTTGAGGAAATGACTTGTTAGCACGGTTTTGATACGTCCAGGACTCCACATTCACTTACGACCGCTCTCTCAAATCTTCTCATCTAGATGAAAACATTCTCATTCAAGCCTTTTCCCTTTCTTCTTTCTCCTCACCGAGTCTAATCTTGTAAGCCATTATTTTTCTATTTCCCCTCTCTGTCACTTTGCATTATTTTTGCCGCTGTAATTCCTATTCGTCCCTTCTGGAATCTTCCTGTCCTGCTTTGTCCTCGGGTCTAATCCGGACTTTCTGCCTGTTTTCAGTCCCCGGTCCCCATTCTCAGCGGGGCTCAGATGGAATAGCCATGCATGACGCCCCTTCTATGGCAACCACACCTCCACAGGAAGGCAACGGCGACTTTTCGGATGGGCAGAGACGGCCTTTGAGAAGCTGGCAGCAGAAGTAAATCCTTCTCTAAGGAACAAGGAGAATTAGCAGGGAGCAGTGGACTAGGGATTTAACCCTACCCCTCTCCTTTGAAAGGCACAGTCAGTCCCACTCCTGCGGCTAGCCACAATCAAACAGAGGAGGAGTGGGGAGGTGGCAGTGGGGAGAGGAGAACACAAACTCCCTGAATGACACAAGCAGTGGATTGTGGAGGAGCCTAATCCCACTTTAATACCTTTCCAAGTTCAGCTGCTAAAGAATGCTCTTTAAAACAACACCACTGTGTGAGCAGTGAAGGTTGACCAGGGGGAGGCACGGCATTCAACCTCCCTAACATTACCTGATTAGTGGTTTGAGGAACAGGCCAAGAGGAAGAGGAGATGTAAATTATGATTTTATATATAGAAAAACACAACATCGGGGGATATCAGACGAGGACAATTCTCTGCCAAGCTCTACTGGGATATTAAAGATATCAAATTGCTTTAGGTGAGAGTGGAATCAAGTGATTCTGCCTCTACTTGATCCCACTGACCCATCACACTAAGGCTTACATTCACTTAAAACTACTCTCTGGAGCTGCTTGGGTAACATGACTCACAGTGTCGCAGAGGCAGCTTGGTCAGCACTGCTAAGCTAGCCTGTGTCACCACAAAGAAGACCACCAGCATGACGACCCATGCCTCTCGCTTTCCCTCCTCCCACACCTGAGCGCACAGATCAAGCGATGGGACCCTCCTGTGTGGATCAATGGCCACATCTCAAGCACGGAGAACTGTCAATATTTACCCAGGCCTCCCGAGAACTGGACTCATAAATGACAGAAGAGCCCATCTCAGCACATAGCCCTCTCCCAGAGGAATCATTACATCCCTCTTTTTAATCCTGTGTCCACATACCTGTAATCCCTTGTCTGTTCTTTCTTAGGTTATCTATGGTTTTCTCCTCGTCTCCGTAACAGATTATCACACTGCCGAGGTTTGTAACAGCGTTTTTTCGCAAATGTGAGACGAGAACAGAGCATTACAAAGGAGACAAAAGCCAACAGGGACCGACAGTTATTTTGTCTGATGAACACTTCAGCCCCACCAAGTGCAGCTGGGAGATTTCAGCCTCTCTGCTGCTCTTCTTTCCCTCCGTTTTCAAGGCACTTTGGAGAACTATGCACTCTCCCTTTGAAAAGATTATAGGCAACTTAAAGTGTGACAACATCCTAAGCTCTCACCACATGTTGCCAATGATTTCCCTTCTACAGACATTACATTTAATGCTTCTGCTGCCGTGATAACCATCAGGAGGACTAGGCGGCGTAGGAGAAACGCAGAAAAATAAGAGTAGTGGGGGGGATGGGCGGGGAGAGTATGGAGCGTCTTATGGCGCTTCATGATCATGCAACATTTAACAACACATGCAACGGTCTCACCTACTCCCCTTTTTGCTATTGAACAACAGTCTGAGAAATACCATAACAATTTAAGGAAGAATAGTTTGGGCTATTATGTCACCGCATCCCTTCAAAGAGAGAGGGGATGAGGATTATCCCGGCAGCAGCTGTAAGCTATTACTTTGAAGATGGGCTCTCGTGTTTGAGTAGGAGACCTGTGGCCATGCCAATCATTGCTGAGGTGAGAGATGAGGCCTGGGAGGCAGGTCAGACAAGGGCCGCCAGTCAGGACCAGGGGCATGTGGAGCAACCGGTCAAACATGCTCGCTTCCTTTAGCTGCTTCCTCTTAAATGTCTGTATCTTTTTTTTCAGCAGCGGATTCTAGTGCTTAAAAAGACAAAAACACACTCACTAATTGATGTGCTTCTCCAGACAAGATTGATCCCACCCTCATATCGGGCTAGAAGCAGGTTAACTTAGCACAATGAGGGAAAAACAGGATAAAAAAGGCACGTGAATAAAGAAATATTTCAATATGTTGGAAACAATGCTTGTTTTTTTGCTGGGACATTATATCATATATGTCTACAAAATATTAGGCAGATGGTTAGCTTGGCTTAGCTTTCCATAATGAAAAGAGAAACAGTCATATGCATACTTTTAAAACAATATTTAGACATTTTGGTAAATAGTAAGTCATTTGTTAGCTTAGCTTAACTGGGAATGGGATTAAACAGTCATGTTCAGCATTTTTTGTACGATAGTATCAGATGGTTTTGCATTTGTCCATCATTATAAAGCAATTAATTAGCTTATATTAGCATAAAGCTATCTCAGAACAGCTATTCTGGATCGGTCCATACCAAACAAAATCTTCACTTTATTTTTTTTTATTTTATTTTTTTTAATATAACAATAAGATATAATTTGTAAATGTGTGACCTTTAAGGAAGCCAGTCGGCTGATGTTGTCGCCTTGGTATAGAGCCAAGCTAGGTGTTTTTTTTCTTAATGCTAAGCCAAGATTACTAGCTGCTGACTTTAACTTATTTACCAAACACATATAGAGGTGGTATTAATTTTTGGAAATAAAATGTTTTATATTCATGACATTCTTGCCATTCGTCTTGGCTACAGCCATCACACGGTTATCTTACCTAAAACATTAAAAACAATTTAATAAAATGGTGATGTGAGATAGTTCTCAAGTTTTCTCCTTGGGTCTTTATGAAAAACTAAGCAGCTCTCTCATATCTGCATAGAAAGTATAATGCAGGTGGTTCAGTTAGTTTGTCTTAGCTTAGCAAGACACTGAAGCAGTATATCTACTTTCTTACGTTTCTGTAAATATGACATTTTTGATTAGCATTCACACTGGAGGCATGAAGAAACCGTCATATGAAAACTAGCTAAAAAACGATGTGCTTTCTTGCTTGGAGTTTGATTTAGAAGGTTACTACTGGTAAATTTGGCAGATCATTAGAAAGGAGACAAAAGGCAAATACATTATAAGGCAATTGTTTGCTTGGCTAAGCTTAAAGAGACAAAACACAGAGAAAGAGGTATATAAAAACTTCTTAAACATTTGTACACTTACTTGGTTAGCTTAGCTCAACTTAGCATAAACTCTGGCTCTGCTCAAAGAAACTCCTCTATCTCCACGAACAAACAAAACTAACTAAATGAACAAAAGGATAAAGGTGTGTGTCAGGCAAACACTTGTTAAACTAAAGCTTGTTTAATGTTTTTGTAAAGACTAAACAGATTAGGTATAATGTCTTAACGGCTAAAAGTGTGTTTGCTAGGAGGATTTTACTAGCTTTATTTTCTCTATATTAAGCAAAGCATCTGATGACTACGGTTTACCAAACATATATATGGGTGTCACTGATCTTTTCACATAAAAGAAAACATATTTCAGAAAGTGTCAAACTATTGCTTTTAAGTCTGAAACACATTCTAATAGGATTTAATGAATAAAACATTATCTGTGGAAATTTTTTTCAGGTGGACTCTTTTTTTTCTTCTGCTCCTCGTCTGGAACGACAACAACCATCTGTCTCAGAGGGGCAGCAGAGGTCTCGGAACTGTTGAACAGCCAATTCTCAACTCCTCGTCAGACACGCCTTAGTATGTGAAAATTGGTTCTCAGCAACAGTATCAAGAGCGTCGGCTAAATAGGGAAACATTTGAGGCCCAGATGTTGAAGCCAAACCTTTTTAACTTCGTCTTAACATGGTGAAAATTACTTTGCTATGTATGGTCCTGTTTTCCTCTTGAAGCTGTAGACGTTGACCACATTGGTTTAAATATAGTACGCTGAATTTAGCTAATGCAAGTGTTTGATTGCTAGCAGAGGGACGGAGGATTCTTAGAGAAACTAACAAAATGGTGGGTGTGCACGTGTAAATAAAAGCACCTGGTTAAACTCTGCTAGAGTGGTAACCGACAAAAAAAAAAAAGTGGGGCCGATAATGCTGACCTTGTTTCATAGTATCAGCATTTCTCTTTGGAGCATAGATTCATGGAGAGTAATGAAGCCAAATAAAATGTGCCATCCTTCTGCTCCCAAGGGCCAGCTCTAGTCAGCTCTAAAAGCTGCTTAATCACCATCCCGTGCTTACTGCATTAGCATAATAATGGCCTTTAAATTGAGGCTCTTTGTTTTTTAATTAAACTCCCAGCAGGTAAAAGTAAAACACATTAAACGAGAGATGTGTACACCACATAATGGCCCAAAGGTGCCTTCTTCATCACGCATCTCTGGCCACAGGGTTTGCTCACTCCCCGCCTTGAAGAGCGGCGCCGGGCTCACGAGGGAGGGATGAGACGAGCTGATTGCACTTGGCGTGGCAAAGATAATAGTGTTCAATGTGTATGCATATGCACCTGCCCTGCATCTCTCAGAGGGAGCGCAGTTAGTAACGCCTGCTGAGCAGAGCTCCGGTGGATCTGTAATAAACACTGCTTACAGTCAGGTTCGAGCGCCGAGAGTTGCCGGGATCGTCTATCCCACATTGTGAAAATAAATATGGCCACTTTATTTCTATGGTAGCATGATCTCCTATGTGCTGGAATGCGCAGCTCCTCGGACGAGTCCCCAGCCAGACAGGCATCCCAGGCATATCTGTACATAACGCCGCGCTGCACAGCTGCAAAAAGAAATCCTAACCCTTAAGTCGTTATTCAAATGATCTCATTCCAGCGGCTGAGTGTGTCTCACAGATTACCCAACTCTTGAGGTGCATTTAGGTGCAGTCAAAAAAATTTTTTTTTTGGAAAATTGAGCAGTCAAAATTTGAGCAGTCAAATTTTTTTGACTGCTCTACCTCGCTGGTGTCAAACTATATGCGAGATGACAAATGTACATGTTCATGCAAAGCTCCAAAAGCCGCAGCGGTATGTTGAGAATTGTCTTGCAGAGTGCAGCGACCCTCCTTCACGTGCATCTGCTAATGAGTCACTGGGAAAACAGTGTGGAAGTAATCCTCCCCAGCCACACAGGTAGAACAAAGCTCATGGAGTGAAAAGGACAGTGTACTGGGCAGCAGAGGAGGCTAAGCACACATCTAAATACAAGAGTAAGCAGGCAGGCATACATGATGCTGTTTGGACAGCTGGTGGTGCTGAGTATGTAAAATGAGCGCAACATCGCATTTGGGCTCAGTTTTTAGAGCTCAGAACAAACACGGCTCTGAGCGACAGCATCGGCGAGGAAATTAGGACAGTTTTTTTTTTTTTTTTCATTCTGGCTTTAATCCTGCTTTTTTTTTACCTGTTCTCCGAGTGGATTTGATCCTTAAGCAAATGATTGTGAATTACAAGGCTGCTATAAAGAACCGTGCTCTGTTTTTTGTCACCGCAGTAAGTGAAGCAGTTTGTAAGGCCATCACTGCTGGGGATGTGACATGTTTACGGCACTGCAAGTCGCCAAGAAATCCCCGGACAGCTCCCATTAAAAGCACCTGTGAAAATCATCTGGACCCATTTTATATATTTTTTTTATAATTCTATCGCTGGGTTTCTGTTTGTCCGCGCCTTCCAAGATAATCTGCGTGAGGTGGAGCAGAGCCTGCCATTAAGGGCTCGGCCAGCTCAAGGAGTGATTGCTGCTTCTGAAAGAGCAGGGAGAGCAGAGAGAGTGATGGCTACAATAAGTGTAATGGCTATCACATGGTACAGAGCTACGGCTACCTGAAACTGCCCACAGATACACCGCTTTTTACTTCTATTTTTTTAATGACAGGCACAATGCTTATATCATATTTACAGGAATATAGCTCTCCTTGTAGCACTTTTACATCAGGCAGTTTCAGGCCTGCTTTGGCACCGGGTTCTTTGTGGTTCCGCAGCCAAAAAACAAGATACTCAGGGAGGACAACCGAGGCTAGAGGCGAACCAAAACCTTGCTTATCTATAAACAAAAGACGTTTAAATCAGTGAATCAAAGTGGGTTTACCATAACTATTGTGACCGCCATTTTTTAAACACTCAGATAGTGTAGCATAGTGCCAATGCAAACAACTGAACTACAACAATGGATGTTACAAGTAAAGGCTAATTCAGGCTCAACGTTCATCTTTACTCATTCATGTACGCATTCGTTCCTTCTGTATTTGTGCACATTTAACAACGCTTACGGACAAAACAGATCTTTATTTTTATTATCAGAACCTTTGACTGTTTACTCTCATCACGTGGATGTATTGATAACCCGCAATACAACAGAAAGATTGCTGCTTATGTGACATCATGACATGGCTCTAGAGCCTCTCCGGGATATTGATGTGGCTGTAGTTCTTCTGAGGCATAATGATGTGGCTCTGGTGCTTCTGATGCATAATGATGTGGCTCTAGTGCCTCTGCGGCATAATGATGTGGCTCTGGTGCTTCTGATGCATAATGACATGGCTCTAGTGCATCTGCGGCATAATGATGTGGCTATAGTGCCTCTGATGCATAATGATGTGGCTCTAGTGCCTCTGCGACATAATGATGTGGCTGTAGTTCCTCTGCGGCATAATGATGTGGCTCTAGTGCCTCTGCGGCATAATGATGTGGCTCTAGTGCCTCTGCGGCATAATGATGTGGCTCTAGTGCCTCTGAGACATAATGATGTGGTTCTAGTGCCTCTGCGACATAATGATGTGGCTGTAGTTCCTCTGCGGCATAATGATGTGGCTCTGGTGCTTCTGAGGCATAATGATGTGGCTGTAGTTCCTCTGAGGCGTAATGATGTGGCTGTGGTGGCCAGTCCAAAACTAAACCGCTTCTTAAAATGTTCACATGTTGAACCAACCTCAAACTGTCTCTGGCACCAGTTTGGATCCAGTACCCGGTTCATTTTAGTGGAAAAGAGGTGAAAAAAAGACTAAACCATGAAGAGAAAAAGTATTTTTTGTGAGAAAATTCTCATCTTACAGAATCAGCGGTGGAATGGTTAAAAGACAACATTTGGTTTGGAGGGCTTTATAATTACTATTGACCCAGAGGTTCTGGGTCTAAGAAATAAAACAAACAGTAATATGAGGTGTTCTAAAGCACAAGTCTGCAAATATGCAAAGACAGGGTCTGGAGGAGAGCATCACACTTTTGGCTTCCATTCTGCGCTCCTAATCTGTGGGCCTACACAATATTAAGACGGCTTTGGAGCCACTTGTGACCCAGCTGTGCACTAATGAAAAATTCCACAGCTCTGTGAAGAGGCCTGCGGAGCTTGACCCCTCTCCACCCTGAACCAAGCAATGTCCATCTTGAGGAGTTTACCAGGGCTGAAAGATACTGGATTAATAGGTAGCAAAGGAGAAAGAGAGACAATCTGGGAAAGGCTGGAGAAGAGAAAAAAAAGCTCTTCTTCTCTTCCTCAAATCTTTGGTGTGAAGTAAAGTGTTTGCCCAGGTTTTAATGGGCAGAGATGATCTGGAGATCATTGTGATGGAGGCCGCTTGTATGAGAGGGGCTCTGTTTGCTTAACAGAGATTCAGTCTAAGCCCAAAATTAGTTTGGAGGGGGATGAGAGAATGTGAGAAAACCAGGAATTAGATGTTGTTCACAAGATCCGGATTCGTGTGCTTGTGATCCCGCTGCCCTTGATTTTCTGTCTGTGTCTGAACCAAGACAAAAGTCGGTGCGTTGGAGGCAACAGAACACCAGAACAGAGTGGGGTCTGCTCTCTGGACAGTAATGCACACGTAATGTAACGACCCACACGAGTCAATAAGCAGTTGTAGTTTTTATAAGGATGTATATGTTTTGATATGGTCAGCCTTTCATTATCTCCCCCCTCCCTTTTTTCCTGCCATTTATTTATCTGAATTAAAACACAATTCAAAGAAGACCCTCAGTCAGTGTCGTGGATGTATAGTGATTAGATTACATCCGGGGAAAATGCAAGAACTGGGACGAAAATAAACGAGAATTATAATGAAAATGGTGCAAAAATAATAATAATTGTAAACCGAGCTTTAAAATAATGTACAATCAACAATGGCGCTGCATTTTTCTTAAAACATGAAATAATCCATTTTAGCGAATGAGACAAAATCCTTCAAACACATCACACTACAAATATTTGCTTTCTTTAAAATGAGTATGTTTATATTTAATTTAATCCCTGTTTGTACAGATTAACAAACGTAGAAATGATAGACTCTGTAAATAACGTTACAAATGGTTGTTACTTACACCAAGGAGTTATTTTTTCACCTGTCGGTAAAGGATTTCATTAAACTTTGCATGAGGGTAGGTCTTGGGCGAAGATACATCCCATTAAATCTTGTTTTGGATTCAGATAAAAGGACAATTTTTTTTTTTTTGGGATTTTTCAACATTTTGTGGAATTTTTCATGGAATAACTCACGAATTCTGAAGAAGGAAGGATTTGTGTGTGAAATGTGTGCAATTTGGTAGTGTTATGCCGAAAACCTGGGATGTACCAGATTTAAATGCAGTGACCTTACATTCTGGTTTGGAGGCTCTGAGTTTGATGTGATTGAATTAAAGCAGATTGTTGTGCCTGGGCGGAGGTATGCACCCATTATGTTTCCCTGATACTCCTCCTCACCAGCACCTCCCCACTGGTGTTCATACTGGTGTCAGAATCACATACATGTGGGTGGAGGGATGAGCACAACGTGGTAGTCGTGGCAGAGGGGGATCCTTTTGTTTGAAGAGGAGGGAATATTAAAGAACCCACAGTGACGGATGTAAATGATTAACACACTGCATGTTTCACGTGAAATTCCCTGCGTTTTTACTCATACAAATAAGTAAAAAAACAGAAAAAACTCAGAGAGCATGTATCTCCACCATTTTTCCTATATTATTATTGCAACGGCTATTTAAATCTGTTTTCCATATTTAATCGGGAACCGGGTTCTGAGTGATTTCTGCTCATCTTATCCTCTTAAATGTTGCTTTCTTTTGACGTTTAAGATAGTGAATGAGGAGTCTTTGGGTTTCTAGCCGGTTAGATCATATAAACAATTTGAAGATGTCTCTTTGAGCTAAGGGTGACCGATACGTGTGTTTCAATTTTTTTTGGTATGTTTCATCGATAAAAGTAATTGATGGATAATGAGAGGAAGAATTTGCAGAATGCAAACCGCCTCCCAGGCTGAACAATCCTACATCTGTCTGTTTAACTTTTCTACATTAATGGATTTGCCCCTTTATGTAGAAATATTTAATGTAATACTTCATGACCACAATCCTCAAAATAATTGTGTTTACTTAATCCAACAATGTCCACAAAACTCAGTTGTGTTAGATATAATTTAATAAGACAAGTAAGAGGAAAAATAAACAACATGACTGAATTGAGTTTTCTGTTAAACATGGATTAAAGACAGTCCAGCTAAATAAACTGAGCGACATTCATTTAACACAATCTTAATATTTAAATGTGTTTATTCTCTTCTACATTAATTAACCAAGAAAAACCTAATTCGATATTTTAATTGTGATTATTAAGTTGTGTTGAATCAATCGATATTTAGTGTTCATTTCAAAAGCTACGTCTCATGGAAATCCTTATTAAGACTTAGAAGACTTATTTTGCGGAGAAAATAAAATAGTGTAAATATATGATCAAAAAAACAGTAAAATAATACAAACACACATACATATACTGAATTATTATTCAACAAACATGCTAACTGGTTTTTCAGTATTACCTGTGGATGACTATATATTTAAGAAAAGCCATTAAAATGCATAAATAGAATTATATAATTATATATTATAGCTCTTCTCTCACGTCAGGACTCCTCCATCCTCAAAATGTCACCGGATTGTTTGATTTGTATCGTGCACAAATTCACAAACGTGACGTGACATTAGTGCATATATGGATCTGGAGGTAAAGATATTTTAATGTCTGTTATTTTCAATATTGTGGCGCCATTTTCTGAGGAATTTTAAAGAAGAAAATGAGTGAAATGAAGAAGAATTGATCAGAAAGTCAATAAAGCAGGATCATTTCACTCAGGGCAACCTTCATCCTCAACTTAAATTCAAACCCAATCATAATAATCCTCATCTGAATCATCTCCCCACCTACTTTAGAAGATGAGTCCATCTTTAGAATCCATGAGGGAATAGAGATAAATAAAGGGTGGGAGGGCGACGAAGCAAATTAAAAATAAACATTGTTATTGAAAGACAGGATGCTTTGAGACCCGGAGGCCAGGGATTAACATTCAGATTAGCATTCAAATAATATATTTGAATTTCTGATCAGCAATCCCCTTCAAAGAGCTAAATCCGGAGATTAGCAGGTGTTATGCTAAAAAGCTGTGTGTTTTTTTTGTCAGGAACGTAGCTACACTAGCCAAACAAATATGTCTTTGAGTGTGAAGGGCTGGCATGGATGTATGGCTGTAACCATGGCGACTGGCTGGTAGTTAGGAGCCGGGGAGAGGGCTGCAGTGTTGGAATGTGTCAAACAGACAGAGGGGCGCACACACACACCGCAGAGCAAACCAAAAACCTGCTGTTTCACTAAAGACTATCAGCTACATTATTGAGACCACCTACAAATTCCAGGATCTTTAGACAGAGAGGGGAGAAAAAGGTCATTTTGCATCATCAGGGCTTTTTTAAAAAAAACAAAAAAAAACAAACATTATTTCCCATTTGGTTTGATTTAAGGGTGCCTGACGGAGGGAGTAAAGCATTAAAGTGATGAATTTTATATTAGAGGAATGATAAAATGATGGAAATCTCCATGACAGAATCACGTTGCGTTTAATAAAATGCCAACAGCTTCTTCACAACCACTAACAACTAAACCCTCCACTGAACCACTAAAGCAGAGAGAGCTTTTAGAATACACGACACATACAGCAAACACTTTGTTAAAAGTAATCCAATTAAATTAACGGCAACTGACGAGATGTTTTCTTTATCTGAATGACATCTTGAGGGAGCGTCTGCAACAATGCAGTCATATTTATTTCTGTTTAAAGGTAAACACACCGATATGTAGATTTGATTTTAATCAACCTTCGAACTAATATCGTTTCTCTTAGTATATTTATGTACACTAAAAAACAGCCAATAATAGTTAAGTATTAAAAGGAGGGTATTTTTTCACAAATATGAATGTGAACAAATATAACGTTTAGGGACTGTACGCAAATGTGTAGGGAAGGATGTTAAAAAAAATAAATGCATCAAAGATGATTAATTACTTTGATATTTCATTTTAAATAGAAAAGTTTCCTATTATTCGTTTTGGAAGGAGGATTATGCATGAATGAAATGGGGCAAAAGTATTTTGATGCAGATCCAGACATTTTTCTCCAGTTTCCCTAACATTTCGAACGATTTCATTCACAATTGCATCTAATTTCTTTTGTCAATTTTCTCCCTAATTCTGTACAATTGGACCAATTTATATAATTTCTGTCTTTCATTTCAAACATTTTCAATCACAAATGCAGATGATTTGTGACAGATTTTCCCCTATTATAAAAAATAGAAAATTACTTAACAGATTTCTATAAAAACTCAGTGGAAGGGTGGGCCATGGGCCTAGAAGGAACAAACACATTTCGACGCATATCGAGGAAGTTTTCGTTATTTTTTCAACATTGCAAGCAATTTTTCGTTCACATTTGCAACCAACTTTGCACAAATGTTTTCATTATTATGAAAAATTAAGAGAACAGATTTCTACAATCTTGATAGTTTCTCTGTGGGCATGAACCTGGAGAGAAGTCAGTGAATTTTTGTGCCAATTCAGCAATCTTTCATTCTTGGTCAATATTAATTTTTTTTGGCTTAATTATGAAAAGAAATTCAATGAAGACTTGATGGAATTGTTGAGCATGGCTCAGGAACGAGGAAAGTTAAATCTAATGCAAATCAAGGAATATTTCATAACCGTTCTTAATATTTTGGGAATTTTTTAATTCATATCTATGAGGGTCTTTAAACATTTTCCCTGAACAGGGTTCAGACAGGTACTGTTTCAATTTTGGTGCAGCTCCAGTGAGAAGGGACAGATCCGAGGTTGTTTTCGGCACCTTACTATTAATATAACATATATATCCTCTTATTTCAGATGTTATAATCCACATATCTAATCTTTAAATAAAAACAACAACATGTGCATGGTGTTATATATATATATATATATATATATATATATGCATGGTGTTGATATCTAGTACTTGGAGGTAAAAAAAAATGTAAAAATTGCCTTTTTAAGTTAACTCTTTATTTTAGCACAAATGAAAATTGGTGTAACTTCAAAAAAAAGATAAATTCTTAAACATTATATTTAAGTGTTATTTGACGTACTTGATTATTTTTAATTTATTGTTGCCCTCTAGGAGGTTCCCTCTACTCATCACAGTTCTGAAGGAAAATATTACTTCAATACAGTTTAACCTATTTTTGTTTTTATGCCACAAAAAAAAAGGATATGAGATCTTACATATAACTCATAAATATATCTTACATATAAATATGGTGTCTTGCCTAATAATCAACCTTGATCAAATATTGTATATTATACTGAAACTTATTCAATAATACTACACATGATAGGCCTTTATTTTAAGTACTTAAATGTATGTATAAGTAAGGCATTTATTGCACATTAGTTAGTTTGCATTCATATTTTTGATGTTACTTGGTATTTTCTGTATTTTATATTAGTATGATGAGTCATACATACAGATTCGGTGTTTATAATCTAATATCTATCTTAAATTTGTGGAACAAAATAATGCTTTGTTGTAGTCTTAGCCTCAGCACCTGCAGCACATAACATTTTTGGAAACAATTCCAACTCTGTTATCTATGATATGCATTCCACAGGAGGTACAAACAACCCTGACAGAACAATAAATGAATTGTCTGGACTAGCTGCAGCAGGCGTTGTGTAGGTGCCTGTTTGTGTGTGCACTTCTGAACACGCTAGAATTCTCTCTCCGAGGTAGCAGCTAATGTTACTGTGAAACTATTTAGTTCGTGTCTAAAAAGTACTCAAGCATGCTTTTTGGCCCCAGGTGGTCTGGCAGAAGAGTCGTCTGATGCCCTTTCTCTCTACTCTCCTCTTTCTTTCCCACACACAAACTCTTGCTGAGCAGTTCGCTGTCATGTGTTTGGCGGGGTGTAAAATCTCATCTCTCCAGCTGGAAGAGAACAGGTTCGACAAAATTCCCTTTTCTGCGCGTGGACCCTCCGAGGCACAGGGTGGAATGGTTCAAGCATGGTGTGGCAAGTCTGGTCTCCCAACAAACACAACTGTATCCGCGTGGCCCTGCGGCACTTGCCGAGTCAACTCTGTGGCCCCGCCGTGGCCTTTTAGTGACTGCATTATGACCCCTAACGAGCACTGACAGGGTTTGTTTTCCCCTCCCTTTAGCTCATGACTCAATAAGTTGACATTGAGTTGTAGTGAAGCTCACGGAGATACAGGTGCGATGAATGGCTCATGCATAGAGGGTGCTTTAACAGCCTGATATGAATTCTCGGGAGAGCGTGAAGCGACAGCTGTACTTATGCATATTTGGCTGCCGACAAACGTGCATTGTCGACACGATGGGGCCAATATGGATGCCGATTTGTCTTCAGACGCGATGACAATGTCTCCCTCTGCAGTGACACCCGTGGTCAGCCCTTCTGAGCGAGGAAAATGGACTGCATTCACCCTCCAATTTTACACTCTCTTTAGGTGTCTTTGTGTGCGGGGGAGCGGCCCATTCTCTGTGGCGGTCTGAAAAAAGCAGCTGTTTCTATAATGCTGTGGCAGCACTTTATGTTGCAGAATGATAAATGAAGGCCAAGCGGCAGAGCTGAGGTGCAGCTGAAGCACGCACACGCGCGCAAACAATGGCATCAGAGGGTTACGTGGAAGAGCTCTCAACGCCTCTCTCTTTCATTGGCCCGCTCCCTCTGCAGGTTAGACTCCTGGAGCTCACCCATCGCCAGAGGTTATGGGTGCGTGTTGAAGCAAGGGGGGCTAACTGACTGACATGTCCCACCAGTCCCGCTGCAGACCCAGGGGAATGACAGGTTGTGGTGGCTGTCCCAACGGGACCTGTCGCTCCTCTGTCCTCGGGGCAGTCATCTCCTTCTCTGCCACCAACCTAATGACAGCGCCCCAAGGCCTTATCACTCCACCCCATCCTCCTCCTCCTACTCCTCCTCTCTCTCCCCCAGTTGTCCTACCCAGGTGCCTGTCAGAGGGGTGTCTGCACCGCGACTGGTGTAACCGTCCACATAAAGGCACCCCTCTCCCGTCGTGCCCCCTCCACACAGCCCCCGGGCTCAGCCTTTCATTTTGAAGTGGCGCAGGCCAGCTCTGCACCAGCCTGGGCCCTCGGCCTGCAGCCTGCTCCTTTGTTTGGCCTCAGAGAAAGACTATTATTTCAACTCAATTTACTGTGAGTAAACACTGAGTGATAAGGCCCCCTGTCCTATCCTCCACACACACACACACACACACGCACACACGCACACACACTTCTCTGTTCCTCCCTCCCTGACCGTGGGCTGTAATATACACTGCCAACAAATCACTGCTTTCAGCCCATTGCTATCACTGGCTTTAGACTGGAGCTTACTAATTCACTTTCCAACACAGATCAGAGGACAGGCCTCATGTGTTCCAGAATATGGCTCCAACGCCGAGCGGCTTGTGGCCCTTATGGTGGACCGTTATAAATTTCAAGCAACAGCGTTCTCACATCCATTCACACGCTCAACCTAATCAGGTATGCAAAGATCCACTGTGAAACAGCGCAGCGACAGTTTATTAAAATACTGAATTTTAATCTGCAAAACGAGCGGCGTGATGATGAATGGCTCGCCTGTTCGGCTAGATCACTTGAGATGGTAGCTTTCTGCATTTTCGAGACGCAGAGCGACTCACAGCTGCAACGTTGGCAAAGTTAACGATATTAAGACCGCCAAAGCAGATAGTGAAATTCCTCATGAGTGATTTTCAGTCTCCGGTAGCCTGAATGGGGAGCCGTTTGCTCCCTTTTTCATTGTTTCGCCACAGAAAAGCCCTTGATCCCTCTTCGGTGAGAAGAACTGTACTATGTCTTAATTATAAGGAATTATCAGCCATCTTTAAATAGCAGTCGTTTCTCCGCCTTATGTGGCTAATACAATTAGTGCGAGCCTACTTTATCTTGGGCAAAAAGAGGCTGACACAGTAGTGCAAACTAATGTGATAAAAGCTTAGCATATCAGGGCTTGATTCAGGGATTTTAAAGGTAAGTGTTTATGACAAGGTAATAATGCTTCATGCAAAAGGCTGGCCTGTAAATTGGTTAGTTAGGGCATGATGGATGAGGGGGAGACTAACCTTATTTCCAATAGAGCCTCTTGATTTCTAGAGCTGCGGATAATGAATTTGATTTAATTAGACCATCCCTCATCTAATTAAGAGTGAGAGAAATCTGACCCTGTGTGTCGTCTTAAAACGGTCGGCACCGTGAGGCGCATCTGACACGCGCTCTTCAAAAGAGCGTCCGTTTGATAAAGAGTCGTCACATTAGCCACATTACCCAGCCCATCCTTCATGAAATAACTAGCCAAAACTTAAATCAACAAGAAAAAAATTATTACTATTGCATGAAATAAAAACAAACTACCAGCCCACGAAGAATAGCGTTGAGAAGACGGGACAAGGGATTACGCTATAAAGACCAATTAAAGCGATTCATCATCAGATTATTAATGAAGCTTGTGAGGGTCCTCTGCTGTATTGGTAATGGCCTACTTTGGCTTATCTGCGCTCCAAACCCTCTAGGTAGCCCTGCTCCTTACACTGCCAAGGTAATCTCTTTAAAGGCCGAGGAGATCTAGCCCACCAGCCCCCCAAAGCATTGCTCCTTCTCGCCTGCGCTTCACCTCACAGGCTTGACAACTCTCATTATGGCTACAACTTTTCTAGGCTTCACCTTGGAGGAAAAAAAAACCCAACCCCTCTCTCAGGTTGATCATTCTGACAGCCCCGGGTGTTGTATTTGTCACCCTCCGACTAACTGGACGTGCTCGCGCCGGAGAGAGCTGGGGAATCTGAGGAGAAATGTCCTGATCCGCATATCCGAAGCGGGCTTCGGGCTCTGATGACGTGGGCGGATAAAATATCCCAAATCAGCTGCACATGCTCGGAAAGCTTTACAATACTTATCATTGACGGTCCATCTCCTGGTGTAAGCGGAAGACGCAACCCCATATATGCTTAGGTAGCCAACAAACACTCTGTAGATCCAATTACCTGTAAAACACACTTCAGTTTATCTCACTCCCAGTCATTATCTAAATTGCCGACATATTATTAGGGTACCTGCTTGTGTTTCTCCTTGTTTCCTAATAGGGCCCAAAGGGAGTGTTGTTTTCTTTGTAACCCTCCGTAGGACGTCAAGGAACCGGCTTTATAACCGTTCTCCCAAAACAGAAGCATGTGGGAAGCAGAGAGCCCTGCACCATTATGCACCAAGCACAAACGTATGTGTCATGACGCGGTGAGTGGTGGAATCAGGAGATTAATTATGTGATTGCAGAGAAAGGAGCCCGGACCTCGGTCAGAGCGGTCCCTCATTACATTACCTCAGCCTGCAGAGGAAGCCAATTGACTTCAGAGGCAGAAGACGCGCACGGATTGAGGAGTGTGACAACTATTAACAGTTGATTGTGTGTAGCAGTGGCGCCATCCCAACCTCTGAGCGTCTTTGTGTGGTGATTAGGGAGTACGGCTCTGCATCACAGCACAGAAATAAACACATTTTAATATGAAATTTGGATCTAGTTGACCTTAGTGTACTTCATTATAACCGCTTAGCAATTTAAAGGAGCATTTCACCAAAAATGAAAATGATCTACTGGGCCCCTGTTGAAGGACTTGGACAAGACTTGTTACAGCTCAAATAGTGAATTCAAATTGACCTGAGAACCAAAATTCCTATGGAAAGACATTATTTACGTTTTTTTTTAGGCTGATACTTTCACTCTAGCCTTTAAGCTAAGAGTGCTAGCAAGAAAAAGTACCTCTTTGGTATCTAACATTACATTTTTCAACTGCGAGCACATTCTTGTTTTTGATCAGACAGAGCCTGTGCTAAAAAGCTTTTAGCTTAGAATGACGATATCAGCCTAAATAGGTAATAAAGAGTGTCTTTTTAAATTATTCTTAGATCTCAGGACTTTTGGAGATCACCATACAAGCTTTTTTACTTTCAAAATGAGTCCCTATCTTCTATAATTCTTTCAGAGATTCCAGCAAAGCTACAGAGTAGATAATAACTGAATCCTTTTAACGCATTTCTGTTTGTTTATTTGCAAAGATCTAAAACCCCTATGTGGATTTTTGTGATCCTAAATTCCATAACAACTGCAATGTTTTATCTCCTCGGTCAATTTCCATTCCCGACGTCTAAGACAGCTCATTAAAAACGCCAATTTTCTAAAAACATATTTAATCCCAGTGCATTTTGTGCAAAATGAAACTGCTTTTTAAAAGCAAAACAATGCCTTGTTTTTGACTGCCAACATTCCTCTTTAGACCGCAGATATGAGGAAAAATTAGCACTAACTGCAGATTGCGGAGAGACCCTCCCTCCATCTTTGTGAACAGTCACAGTGTTTCGTTTGAAGCTGGCTCTTATTTAATGAGCAGACCAGCAGACCAGGGCTGTGACTGTCACAAAGCCCACAAAGGGAGAACTGAAGGCCAATCGCACCTCCCATCATTCAAATCATGTCCATGCAAGTGAGATGTAGTCTTGACACTGGCCGCTCCTCGGAGAGCTATATATGCAATTTCTGTGGCTGAAAATGTCTCATCCATAGGGACGCTCACAAGCAATAACACACCACGAGAGACAGACAGCTAGATTGAATAGAGAGACAGCTAGACAGGCAGAGATCAAGTCCAATCCTGCTCCCGTCATCTGGCTCTACGCTCGCAGGTCAGGCTTAGCTAATCTAATTCCTGGGCTTTCCCCCCAAAAAAGGAAAGTGCCACTCAGGAGAAGTGGCAGCGAGAGAGAGGAGAAGGGCCGGGAAGTGGATGCTGGTGGTAGCGTACTTGAATAATTATGAATCAGGGAGCTTAACCTTCTGGGGAGTTAATTTGAAGAGCACTGGGGATCGGGGAGTGGGACTCTTTATTTCCCTGGGGTGCCCCTAATGCCATTGTGAGGGAATGGAGAGATCAGGACACGCAGCAATATCGTGTCTGTTAGCCACCATATGACGAGTTGACCCCAGAGCGGCGCTCACAATCACACCTGCCGTCATCGGGGCTAATTTGTTAAACATATCAATAGCGCTCTGCTGGCCTTTTATCTCCCACACTGGACCATTGATTCAGCAGCAGCGATGAGTGACAACACCTGACCCCCTCGACTTCGCCCTCTCATCCTCTGTCTCCACTGACACACGCATATAATCACCAGCGACGCATGCTGATGTACTATTTTTGAAAGACATGCAAGAGAAAAAAAAGTTGGACCTGTTCATATCTTGGGTATCAAATTTGAGACCTTTGTGTCGAAACTACAGATTAAACTATGTCACATTTCAGTAGCTGAGAGCGCAGCTGTGAGAGGAAGCAACTCATATAAAGAGAGGAAGAAATAAGGAGAATAGTCCAGCGATAGTGGATACACTTTTAGAGGAACATAGAATATCTTTGTATCTTTTGTGCCACTGCAGCAGTACTTTAAACCTGAGCGTGAAACTCCCATACTCGATGCTAATAAGATGAGTAACTCAACAAAATAAACTTAAGAAATAAACAAAAAGAAATATGTTAGCCGCCAAAAAAAAACACCATTATGGGAGATATAATGCTGTGTCACACACAAACTGTACAAAGTACAATAAACAAAGTAAATGCAAACAGCAAGTAGACGTGAATAACACACATTTCTTGTTCAAGTGGAATTTTTACAACTTGTGTCATTTGTGTGAATTGGAAAATGTTTTTAAGACTTTGTGATCTTGATGTGGGGAACAAGCTTATAGTAGCTGTATGGGATACAAACCATGCAAATTTCTTTGCAGAATTTAAATGTTTTAATTGGCATTCACGTAAAGTATAAAATCTGGGTGAGACATTTGCATATTTGCTCTTCAAATGTTAAATACCCCTACGTCAATAAAGTGTTGATGCGGAAGTAAAGGAGAAAATGATCTAAGCTTTATGTTCAGACCCTGAGTTGTCTGAGTAGAAAAAATGTATTTTAACATATCTGTGACTCTAGTTGGATAACACGTTTGAGATAACTGGGCTTTATTCAGTGTCTTGCACGATGTTAGCATGTTACTAGCTTTAGCCACCCTACTGCCAACCACCGACACATCTAACTAAAACTATTTATATAGAAATAATAGTTTGAAACTGCTGTTATTGCAAAGTCAGTATTTCTTCCTCTTCTTCGGATGAGGCCGACTAGAGAAAACAATTGCCCGACACTGCCCTCTACTGTTTGTTAGTAAGATCTTATTGATCTTTTTTTTTTCAAATTAGCCCAACGCTTTTCCGATATTGAAATAGTTTTTTCATCTTGGCTCCGTTTTAAAAAAAAAATTCTATAGCCTCATTGTGTTTACACCGCAGTGTGTTAGTGTGTCAGTTAGAAGGATAATGGAATTAAGTAAGTTTTACTCTAGTAGCGTTAAATGATTGTTATCGTTTTCAAGAACTCAACATAATACCCAAATATATTTTGGACGTTTTAAGGCTTCATATTCAGATGATCACTTTCTCGGAGCCTGCAGAAACCTCGCGTTTAATGATTTAATTTTTACGACTAGATAAGATTTTGATCTTTCAGAGGGAGAAAAGGTCAAGTTGGATACCGGTGCTGAATTCCAGCCATCGGTACTGGTTAAGAAGGGAATAGAACCCAACCTTACTGTTGGCACTTGCATATAGAAAATAAATTTCACCTGCTATTTACATCATTTTTTAGCCACACCGGCGCGCCGACATGCAGAGCGGTCAGAAAGAAACACAAACTAAAGGATGACGGGAGACAAAGAGGGAAAGAAATTTGAGAATTTGATAAATCATAGCATGCAGAGAACCGACACTCTGCAGCCTTTGGCTCTGAGCAGGCCACGACGTAAGATTCTTTTATTTGAAATGGGGCCTCTGTGTCAGGCTCTCACCAGGAGAGTCTCCTATCCTGTTTGCAAGCATGGGGGTTGGCTGGCGTGTTGGCTGGCGGAATGGCCGGCCGGCTGGCTGGCAGAGAGAGCCGTGTGGCAGCAGCAGCAGCAGCAGCAGCTCAGACCCCGACATCTGGATCCAGTTTGCTGGGAGCACACTCAGACAGACCCCACTCTGCCAAGGAGGATCTCAGCTCTTTGATTCCTACTCCCAAGGCCCGCTCTAATTGTCATCCCTCATTATTTAGTCAAAGGTGGAGGGATGAATCATAAAGTATTACAGAGAAATGACATTTCCTGCTCGGAGAGAAATCCTCCTTGGCCTGGCTCCCGCTCTCATCTCAGCTGATAAGGAGGATGAATTTTACACAAGGCTGGAGTGCAAACATCTCTCATCTCTGCTCATATCGTTAAGACTTGGCCGAGGGGGTCTGTGTACTTCTGAGACCGCAAGAGATGCGAGAGTGAAAGCCAGAGCTGAATTGATGACAGTCCTCAATTAGAGAGGGGATCATTGCTGTCAGGAAATCTTTACAAAATAAAAGTCTGCCTTCACTGCCGCGCCTGTTGAGATTACCACAAATAAAAGCAATATGTTTTTTGACGGGATGTGCATCTTTTCGGAGAGAATCATCCGACATGCTATTATTAACATACTTCAGCATCTCCTGTGGTCTTATAGAAGTTATCTAAACCCTCAAATTAAACACATTAAACTCTCATTCAAATCTGCCTCAACAATGAGGCTTTGCCAAAAAAGAAAAAAAAAAAATTCAGTAGATATAATCTTCAAATATAATTTAAGCGAAATATGATATGAAGCATGAATATGATATTAAAAACACACAATCTTGTCATTTGCGGTCTGGTCTCATATTTAGTCGATAAAGTGGCCCTGAAGTAGCCGCAGAATGCGTCTGTGCAGAGCAGTGAGACAGAGAACAGGTTTAGTTGTAGATCATATAGGCAGCGCTACAGATCATCTTCCTTTGTTTACTTGAGGAAACTAAATGATGCGCGAATCTGAACCTGTCTTTGAGCGTGCCCTCATTGTTACCTCGCATGAGGAATGTTTATTTGACTTCCTATGACACATGACAGCTTTTATCAGTCAAAGATCCGCTGGATACATAAATAAATCCTCTCAAAGCAGAATTTCAGTGGAAACGGAAAAACAGCGAGGAAGTTGCGCGTTCTTGAACCAAAGCCGTTGCGTAGCGGTTCTTTCTCATTCAATCATCGTGTTCCGCTCACTGTACATTCACTGGAGGAAGAAGATGTGCATCAGCACCTTCTCCCTTTCCCTGCTTGGAATCCCCTCTTTGCAGAGGCCATCATTCACTCACCACGAGTAATTTTTCCTACGTTAAGCCTACCATCAGATTGAGCGGCCTCTGATTTCGGCACTAATTGTGCGCGTCCACTTAAGAAGCTGACAGCCTGGCGAATGAGCAGGCTTGCAGGCCTCCGCGGCACGACACTCATCCATCATGGCCTAACCGATTGCATCCCTCTGAAGGCTCAACACGCTAACACCATTAGCTCTACTGCTGGGCATCTAACTAGCACATCACTCATGCGGCTACATGCTAACAGCATTACGGCTAATACTGCCCCTCTAACTAACACATCCGTCATCGGGATAGAAATCCTACGGCTCTACACAAACACGTGGAACCGCGCCGTCTCTCTCTCTCTCTCGGAGACAATCACCCGCATTATTTAGCCTCTGTTGCTTTTGTTGCTCCGGTTGCTAATACCCTCATTTGTCTCCGAGGCTGCTGAATGCCACTGAAAGAAAAGTTGTTTTGGCTCTGCTTTGTTCTGCCCACAACGGATGTGGTTGAAGGGAGCCATTCAAATTCGATTATGATTTCATATTTCACCGAGACAGTACACCACTAGGCTGATTTTTAATTATAAGCAGAATCGGCGAAAAGAATGGGGCACAGAGACAATAAAATGAGGGATGCATTCATCCATTCGATGATTCTCTGGCTTTATTTAAGATCTGTGCCAATGTGCTAACAGCATTAATGAAGTTATAAAGAATTATGAGGGGAAATCAAATTTGCCTCGCCACTTGAGCGCCACTAAAATGCCAAACAATAAACTACCAGATTGCAAATTAGATCAGTAAAAATATCAAACACATTGCAGTGCAGGAAAATCCATAATTGCATTTAGTGCCTGGCCTCTCCTGGGGGAAGAGACACTAAAGATCATCAGCAGGCTACACGGGAGCCTCTATTGACAGAGCGGTAAAAATCGACAGGCTAACTAAATAAACACTCCAGGCTCCATTAAATATTCAACGGCTGAGATTTGACAGTCCTAGCGTGCCTGCCTCTCCACATCGCCTCCATTGGCTTCTCTCTGCAGCACATCTTCTCCCTGTCTCCCCTCCTCCTGCACTCCCTCCCTCGCCCCCCTCCTCCTCCACCTCCTCCTCTCCCCTGTGACTCCTGACAGCAATAAATGATGCGGTGCCTGAGGGCGCAGCTCCAGTGGGAGACCTGGAAGGATAGAGCATGAGAGCAAAAGAAATAAAGGGGAGACAGCCTATGACCAATGGCCATTAACCAAGGACTGAGACAGGGCCCTGTGACATCCACTGACACCCCAACCCCCTCCACGCACCCTCATTCTCTCAGGCACATGCACACACACCGTTAAAAAATCTCCTCTTTCAGATTCTGTTGTTTATGTTCTAATAGCAAAAAGACAGCTGAGAGGTTTCATTCTGCCAACTTAATCACAATCAGTTTGCGTTCTGAACAAGGAGTAGCACCTAGAAGGAGGAGAAAAGTCCCCCATATCTAAACTCCTGCAGCCTCCTGACAAGATCATATGCATTCATCTGCTGTGGCGAGCCGAGCGAGGTTATGCAAATGAGAGATGACAGTGTTATTGTGCAAGGAATATCAATGGAGTAATTACTGTTCCATGTCGGGCTATTGGCCCCTCCACTGCCGCGCCCAGCCACCGCGCTTCATTTCTCAGCCACCCTCTCAGGGGAGAGATGAGCAGTGTGCTCTGGAGAGCAGAGCTAATAATGGCAGCACGGATACAGGCAGGGCTTAGACGAGCCCCGGGGTCCTGAGCTGCAGACTGCTAAACGTTGTGGGGGTCTCAGGAGAGCCCCCCAGCGAAGATGAAATGATTAAAAAAAAAAACTCCCAACCTGACTGACAAGTTGACCGACCACCTATAACTCCACTTGGTCAAAGCTCCAGCGCCCGCTTCAATCATAACAGCAAGAAACCCTTTCTGGACATAATTTCTCTTTCAGGAGAAGGAGAAAAAACCTGGCAGAGGAAACGGAACGTTCCAGGTAGCTAACCAGCAGAGATGTGCTCCAAATCTGAGAAATGAAGCAAATGGATTGAAGGGATTTGTAAATCAAAGACGCGATAGAGATATGTAAATAAAAATGATGGTGTAGGTGCTTCGCCTCACTGACACTGGAAGATCACAATGATCTGGTCTGGCTTCTCTTTAGTGCTTTGGCAGCCGTCCATTCAGCAAACTCCTTTGGCATGTCACTGCCATCAAATGTAATACTCAAATTTGTTGGGGCGTTTAACAAAGCGTTCTCCTCGATGTGGAAAGGCGTCGACTGCCTGTAAAATGTCAACTTTATCATCTTTTACATGTGAGGGATTGTCAAATAAAAATGCTCAAAGGCCACAGGTTCACCTGATGGAGAGAGAGCAACGCCAGGAGAAACTTCAAAGCAGGACGGCTGGTACGTGCCCCGGAGCAGCCGAATTAACATACCAGGAAGGAGGAATGTTTCATCCCACACAACTCAGAGAAGCAGAAACCTAATCAATTTTCCCTCCTGAAAGCCAAAGAGGAATCTCCGATTCCTTAATTGTTCATAATTTACTTGAAGACGTTATATTTTTAGACACGAGCGCTGGATTCCATTTGTATTCCGGGCACGTAGAGAAACGAAAATGTGCAGATTCCACGTTCTTGAAACTATTATAGCAGGTAGGGACTGTACAAGGGTTATTAGGTGGAAAAAGAATATATAGTTCTATGTATTAATATGCTGAAGGGGCAGGGGGAAAGAAATATTAATATTTTATGTTGCCAAATAGATTCATTTTTATCAAAAAGAAAAGCTCAATATTTTCCATATTTGTGCCAAAACTATCAACATACTCCCAATAACCTTAGTGGAGGGGTGGGACGCAGGTCTGAAAGGAAGACGTTAAATCTTAGTGCGGATCGGCATTAAAGGGGCATTACAAGGCAGAGCATCTGGGACATTTTTCCTAATTACAAAAAACAGATATGATATGTCATAAGAATGTTTTGTCCCACTTCCTTTAAAAACACAGGATATGGCAACCTTTGATATGTTTTAAAGAATGAGTCCAAGAGAACCAAATGGGTGCTCGACCCACCTTTTATTTTTTTTTCTCCACCTCATTTTACATTGCAAGATATAATTTTTTCAATATTAACCGTATCTATGCACGTACTACTGTACAGATTTCCACCATTCTTTGTGGAGGAATGGGACACCGTTAAACCCACCCACCCAATCCGTTCTATTATTGGTGCATATCTGGAGAAAATGGCTGAATTCCGGAATTCCTCTCCACTTTCTGTACTTAATGCTATGGTATAGGACTTTTTTCTTCTTTACATTTTTCCTAATTACACCAAAACTACAGGACGAATTTCCATGAAACTCCGTGGAGAGGCGGGACATTGATCCTTAAAGAAAGCATAAGCAAACGTCGGTGTGGCTCCTGATTGAAAGTGTGCGGGTTTTTTTTTACTTTAACCTTTTTCTGACATTTCCCCAAATCATGGGCTCCGGGGGGTGGATCCACATTAAAGTATTATGACAAGATTTGACTTTCTCCCCTAATTATACCAAAACTATGACTCAATCAAACCTTTTGAAGGGTGGGGCATGTTAGATAGACCTGTAGCATTGTTCAAAGTCAAGTCATTTATGTGAGTGTAACTCTAGTAAACTGTAAATGTAATTGTAAAAATACAGTTTTTTCTTTTTTGGATTTTGCAGGGAGGCTATTGCAGCTTCAACAGAGTGAGGGGAATGTTCCAAATAAAATGTTAACAAAACATTTGACAGAGAAAGTGGCCCCTTACAGCTTTATTCCTGCAATTCTGAAAGGGGTGATATTTAAAGCCGAACAGCAGATAAGCAGCTGTCTACACCGTGGTATCTCTGCTATCAGGATCTGAGTTTACAAGACAGCGTCCAGATGAAAAAGGAGGTTCATGCGCTGCACTTTTACCTTTACAACATTCATTTCCAGGTCAGGTGCACAGCTGCCATAGTCCGGACACCTCATACATCTTTCAGGAAAGGACTGGCTTATCTACACACTTATCTCCCAAGTAATAATTCCCACTTAAAGCTGTAGCCTCAAGTAAATGACTGGTCAGGGTGGGAATGGCAGGCGCGGGTGGTACACCACTCCTACACCTGAGGGAGTCTTGCAGGCTAATTCCTGATTTGAGGGTGAAAAGAAGAGACAAATACAATGTGTAACTTCTCTGATGTCTAAAAAGTATGTATTAACTATGGCCACAGTGAAATCTAATGCAGGTTGGAGTGTGTGTGTGTGTGTGTGTGTGTGTGTGTGTGTCTGTGTGTGGGGGGGGGATTCAGGCGCCTTTTTGAACAAGCTAAAACAGTCAACTCAATCAGCCGTTTCCGCTCGAAGAGCGCCAGAGAAATGCCAAGCTGAGCTAGACACAAGGCTCTTGTCTGATGTGATGGTACTTTTCTCATCATAAGACAGACAGAGCCCAATAAACCCAGAAGGATTAGTAATGTTTTTATCCAATCAGCACCTCATTCAAGATATAGAAAAAAACGAGGGAAAAAAAGCAAACCAAAACTATCTGCGGTACCTTTGTGGAGTAGAATCTCCAGTTCTTCTCTGGCTGCTGTTGAAGTGGCCTGTTTCTTTGTACTTGGAGGAAATAAATAAACTCCTGACAGTCTTTCTAGATATCACAGACCTGATTATACCTGTAACTGATGTTAAATATTCCACTTCATTTCTTAAATATTTTTTCAGCAGTGCTTTGGTCCCACTAATCTTACGGATCCCCAGCACAAACGCTTACCGACCGAAGACGTTTTTATCGCCAGGAGGCTCGATGCCAGGCATCTGCGCGGAAGTGCAGCAACAGATAAACGTGCCTCTTCCAGCAAGGGCAACGAGGACAAAACTATGTGGGTGAAATGTTTCGAATCTCCTCAATCACCCTCTGGTCATAGTTCTGGATTTTTGTTGGCTCTTAAAACATCTTAATAAAATCAGCGCAAAAACGCTCGTGTTTTGGATTGTGAACTACAACTCTGATGTCATTCAAAACCATAAGAACATCACATTATCGTAGGCCCCTATCCAACCAGATAATACTGATTATTTCAATCATACTTTTGGAAAGATTCTTAAACACTAAAAGCCCAAGCCCTGCATGTCTGAGCACACACACAAACCACCCGTGAAGACTCAGTCGGTGCCAGCGATGCTTCTGTGAGCAGGAGACCACAGGAATTGTTTATCACCACAGATCATAGTGAGTAATCAGAACCAGGCTGTTTCTCCTTGAACCTGTGCGTTTCCTCATCCCACACAGAGACGAGTACGTGCCACGGCATGACCAAACCCCCTCCTCCTCCTCGTCTCCTGGTCCCAGCTCCACACATAGAGACACCCTAGCCTATTTTCCACCAGAGTGGATAAAGTGCTGATTCTGGGCTGGTCCTAGAGTCAGTTCAGGGTTGTCAGGTCATTACATCACAGAGACACTAGAGCAACATCATGGCGCTGCAGGGGCACTACAGCCACGTCTTTACATCAGATAGGCACTATAGCTATGTCATTATATCACTAGAATGATGTCATTATGTCTCCAGAGTTACATTGTTACACTTCACAAGCATTCAAGCCACGTCATTCAGCAGAGTGACTACAGCCACGCTATTATTTATATCAATATAATTATGTCATTATATCACTAGAATCATCTCATTATGTTTCCAGAGTTATATTGATACACTACAGAGGCACTCAAGCCACATCATTCAGCAGGGTCACTACAGCCACACTATTATTTATATCAATATAATTATGTCATTATATCACTAGAATGATGTCATTATGTCTCCAGAGTTACATTGTTACACTTCACAAGCATTCAAGCCACATCATTCAGCAGAGTGACTACAGCCACGCTATTATTTAAATCAATATAATTATGTCATTATATCACTAAAATCATCTCATTATGTCTCCAGAGTTATATTGATACACTACAGAGGCACTCAAGCCACATCATTCAGCAGGGTCACTACAGCCACGCTATTATTTATATCAATATAATTATGTCATTATATCACTAGAATCATGTCATTAAGTGACTTGATCCATGTTATTATTTCACTTGAATCATGTCATTATGTGTCTAGATCCATGTTATTATATCATTAGAATCATGTCATTATGTGTCTAGAATCATGTTATTATGTGTCTAGAATCATGTCATTATGTGTCTAGAACCATGCTATTATATCATTAGAATCATGTCATTATGTGTCTAGAACCATGTTATTATATCATTAGAATCATGTCATTATGTGTCTAGAACCATGTTATTATATCACTAGAATCATGTCATTATGTGTCTAGAATCATGTTATTATTTCACTAGAATCATGTCATTATGTGTCTAGAATCATGTTATTATTTCACTAGAATCATGTCATTATGTGTCCAGAACCATGTTATTATATCATTAGAATCATGTCATTATGTGTCTAGAATCATGTCATTATGTGTCTAGAACCATGTTATTATTTCACTAGAATCATGTCATTATGTGTCTAGAACCATGTCATTATTTCACTAGAATCATGTCATTATGTGTCTAGAA